>PVIJ01008972.1:0-70037 GCA_004024925.1 Scalopus aquaticus | reverse complement strand
GAGGGAGGGATAAGGGCACAAAATGGAAGAGAGGAGAATACAGGGGACCATGGAGATGGATCACGGGTGAATTGGTGGTGGGCTGCCCAAGGGGAATACAAAATGTAAAAGACATAAATAACAATAAATAAATAAATAAAAGAGAGAGGATGGAACTAGCTGGTGGAAGTGGTGGACTAATCAGTGGTCAATAGGAGACAATTTAGATGATAGAGACTCGTTTCTTAAATTTTGGCCAACTGTTTATATGAAACATTTTGACCTGAAAAAGTCTCTGAGGGAAAGGAGTAGAGTCAACACCTTTTTAGGAGAGAAGGGAAAAAAGTGGTTAAACTTTAGTTCACTTGTGAAGCATGATAATTTCCCCATTTTACGTACCATTCATCTCTTATTATATTACTGATATCATTCAATATATGTGTGGATAAACAAGTGGCTAGACAGACAGACAGAAAGATCTCTGTATTCTGATTTGATTATATGGTATCATAGTTTGGTTATTTCTGTATATCATAAAAATGTCAAGAATATTTTGATCACTTGATAATTTTTTTAAAGATTTATTTATTTATGCATACAAGCTGGGGTACAGGCCAGAGGTGTGTGGCGGCAAGAGGGTTCACCAGAGACAGTGGGGAGCAGAACAGGCAGATTGACGGAAATACACTGCTGAGGGGAGCAGTGGGCGAGGCAGGAGAGGTCTGCCTTGCCATGAAGGAATCTCCCTGGCCGGGTGTCGAACTCACAACGCTGCTGCCAACAGTTCCACAGCACAGCACTTAACTGCTGTGCCACCAGGGAGGCCCCCACACTTGATAATTTTGTCTCATCTGGATGTATTATAATTATTTTACTATTCCTCTTTGATTATATTATCATTTGAGGTAATTTAAATATTTTACTATGCGAAATTATATTTTGATAAGCATTGCTAATAGCTGTCCTGGTCACCTTCCCCTCATTATTATCCTCCAAGGGGAAACTGATTTTATTCCCATTCCTGAGGCTATTTTTATCATTCTCCCAGGTATTTCTGGGTTTTTACTGCAATAGCACTTCTTAAATATTTACATGACAAAACAAGAGATTGTGTTACTGATTTAATTTAGCATTTCTGTGGTTACTTGTGCATTTGACCTCATTTCATGCTTTTTTGGTCACTCATAGTTTCCTCTTATGTGAATTGTCTATCCCTTTAAAATTAGCCTTTGGTTTTTCCCTGTCAGTTTCTCTATCCTTTATGTATTAAGGATATAAAACTTTAGACATACTTTTGGGAAAGATTTATTGTCTTTTAATTTTTGAAATGTAGAAATATAAGTACAACAAAGCCACCAATCATTTTATGTTAACTTTGGCCATTACATTTATGCTCGTAAAATCCTTCTGTGTCCAGAGTTCACATGGATGTATGGTTTTCTGCTAATATTATTTGTTTAGTTTATAAAGTCAGACATCTGCCTGTGTGCTTAATTTTTAGGTGCTGATGGGGCAATAGTCAGTTTTTATATGTCTTTGTATGTTTTCCTGTTCCTACCATATGTAAACACCTTAAAGGCAAGAACCATTCGTTGTTCTTTTCTCTGACCTCAGGTCCTGTACTGACCCTTCAGGAACATAGTAGTTGCTCAGTATATGTTTGTTCAGTAAGGAAATAATCATCATATTCATATTTTGCTTGCAACCACCTTAGTGAAAACATCTGATGACCTATTTTGAAATCTACCCAAGGACATTTTCTTTCTCCCCACTTCCTCTTATCCCTTTTGTATTTCATTACATTAAATAACTTTAAGTAAAATTATAATTTGCTTTATTTAGTCATATTTTGGTTAGAGTTACAAAACATATTTATTACAGAAAAGCACATAAGTAAATACAAAGAAATCTATTTATGGCATGTTTCTTCCGACCCTGAGAACGACTTGTTAAATTATCTCATCCCAGTTCTATGTATAGACTTGTGATTTATATATAGATAGAGAAAAATGATCTACAGTTAGTTGACACATGGATGAAAATGATATCATAGATACATAGATATTATTTTAAGTTTCACTATCCTCCGCTTTAGGCTGGAATTTCCTTTTTTTTTTCCTCTGTAGCATATATTTTCTCTCAAACTCTGAAGTTCTGAATGCTACATCCTGAGTTGTTAAAAAAAAAAAAAGTGAACTTTTAATATATCCAGAGGAGGAATGAATATTCCCAGACTCCATTTGGTATGGATGGGCTCTGTTGATTTCAGAGAACTTTTGCCTTTCAGTCAGGGAGGTGGGTAAAATTTGCACCTAAAATTCATACCTGACTCAAGACCCAACTCCAGATTTCTCTTGGGCATCCCCAACAACTCTGAATGGTAATGCCTCATTGCATCCATCTCACAAATCACCCTTCATGGGTTCTTACACTGCTCCATGTTGAAATACATTCTCAGGTAATACATTGCTTAGGGAATGTGCTGATTCAGATGTGCAACATCCACTCTAAGTGTCTGCAACCTAGTGTGTTAGGAATGAGATCTCACTGTAGAGTAAAGCCAAATAAAGGAAAACAGAAACTCTTGTCCTCTCTTTCTCTGGCATTTTTTTTTTTAATTATTACTGCATAGTCACCTCTTTGTCCCAAAGAAATTAGATTTTTTAAAAAGTGTATTTAAACAGCAGCAAGATCCCTCCTGATAAGGCAGGAAATTGAAAGTTAAGCATGACACTCTGTCTTTAACTTGGGCTGTTCTGACTTATGCTTCTGTGAGTTTGAGCTCACAGAGAGACATCAGCTGAATTTTCTATTTCTTGACTGATATTTATTCACATCACATCTTTGTTGAAATCCAACAATAAAGCATCATAATGAGCTGTTGTTGTTCTGGCCTACAGATGGGAGTAGGTCCCCTCCTTAGATTTGGGTTCTTTCCAGATTGCTGCCTATCTTCTCCTCTTTAGAAGTACAGGGTTTGGTGAAACCCATCTCATGAAAGACAGCAAGCAGCTCCTAAAATCACTGGATTATGTGAAATTGTCTTTAGTTGCATTATGGCAACTTGGAGTTCAGCTTTGAAGCATTCTGTATTATAATTTTGCTTGTTCTAGGAAACAATATTGGTGAAATGAGATCCCCAGATAAAATGTGTTTCTTCTGAGAGTAGGCTCTTCCCCTCTATATGATCAAATTAATTTCCAATTGCCTTTTTGCACTTAAAAAGGGCTCTTTTGGAAGGTGGGATTCAATCTGGAGACTTTCATTTGTCTTGATTTTCTTGCTAAATGTAAACTGTTTCCCAGAAGGTAGAAATTAGACTAACATTTTCTGAAGTGTCTACCTTTCACTCTCACTGAAGAAAAGCTCTGGAATTTTTTTTTCCCCACTGTACTGAAATATCATGACACCTGTCTAGACCAATTAGAGAGAGAGAGCAGTGGAGTGTCTGCAATAGAAATGATGAATGTCCTGGGGATGGTTTTAGTGACTCATTAGCCAAAATGCTACAAAGGTATAAAAGTTTTTGTGGTTTTTATTTTCATTTACATCAAGAGTCTGCTTAAACCTGTTCCATTGTCTCCATTACCTCTTTCTTATGCGGTTGAAAGAAACTCTCTGAACCAACCACCCTGTACTCTTTGCATTTAGTGTGCAACCTCTCTTACCGCTGGTGCCTTTTTCGTCATCCTAATCATATTTCTAACTAGTAGGATTTCCAAGCTTGAGAAGGAAAGTGGCAGGAATTCAAGCATGCCTTAAATTCATCTCTTTATGTCCATCTCGAAAGCTCAAGTGATGGACACACTGTGGGTTTTTTTTTTTCCTGTTTTCATTTCTTTTTGACTTCATACCAATTTATGGCATTTGGATTTGCTTTTGTCTTTTATTATGCTCATCCAGCCTCCATCTCCTCATTCCCTTTTGTGATTAGTCTGGTGGCAGATGCATCTTTCTTGGGTGCCTTGGAAAACACTAGACCTTTATTCATATTAAGTTCACAATATCATAAATGAAATTTCAATTTGGGCATAGAGGTTGCCCTGCTAGTAATATGAATCATAAATACCAGCAATGCAATTTTAAGGAGCTATTTTTTTTTCCTGAAGATGGAAAGGAAATAAAAATCTTTGAATCCACTAGGGTCAGACCACTCTCCCCTGCTTCCTTACACTGAACAAAGGGCTGGGCAAGCGCAGTCCTTCTGAATACTGTATGAAATTCCAGGCAACATAGAGAGCATGTATGGAAACAGAACATGCAGCAGGAGATGGATCACACCTCTCATGGTATTTACGTATCGCCGGCCTTGTTTGTCTACACGCACATACAGTGCAGGGGAGGTAGGGGGACTGGCTGGCTGTTGGTACAGATTTATATTTCCCATCACTGCTGTCTATCCTTTGGGATCAGCTTTTGTCATGGGAACACCAGCGGGGGTTTATTACGGTGTGTGACAGCAGGTGTGGGGCAGTATGTGTATTGTACATTCATTGTCCTCCTGGATCAGGATTAATACTGCCACACACCCCTTCTTTCCAAGGCCTCACTGGGTGCACAGACATTCCTATATCTACAGACCTGACCCTGCACAGTGTCCCTTGAGCCAGTGACAGCATCCTACCCATCTCAGCCCTGGCTACGAGTATCCTGAGAAGTTTCCAGTTCTAAATGCCATCTGCTTTTATACTAAAATTTAGCTTATTTAAGAAACTTAGCAGTCACTGAAGAAATACACTCTTTGTGTAGCAAGTAATTCAAAGGCTTACCAGTGTGATTCAGAAAAATTAAAATAGCCACAAATGCTCTCTAAAGCTATAAATTTAGTCAAATCAGGTGTGATTTATTGAGTGTCTACTAGGGTCAAGGCAGGCCTAGTTCACGGTACTATGAAAAGCACATGAGGGTTTCTAGAATTGAGAAAATCTAGCTGCTCGGGGTTCTAATGCCACAACTCCCCTCTCACCCCTTCTCTGTGAATCCCCTGCTTTTCTGGTAAAGAACTCTTGTTTAGGGTCAAATATAAACTCCTTTGGGACAGATTCTCTTACAGCAGACTATTTTCCACACTTGAAAAATAAAGATTCTTTATAAAAGGGTGTTTTTTTCCTCTAAATAAATAGATTTGCATATTCAAGCCAGAAATCATCTAAATTTTCAAAACTGCTTGAGAAAAAAATATTTAATCAATATTATGCAGGGGAAAATTGGAGTAACTGTAGTTTTAAAAACGATTATACCACCATGATATGTTCAATAATAAAGTTTATAAATCACTTTCCTTATTCTCATATGTGTTCAAAGGAGTCATAGGTTGGGAACATTGTTCAGTAGAACAATTAAATACATCTTCCCCATTTCTGTGCACTGTGCTGGGTGCTGGATACCAAGAACAGCACGATAAAAATACTTGACCTCAAGGAACTCATACTTTTGCCTCTTAGTTTATCCTGCTTTCGTTTACCATTTCTTGACACTTCTCGTTAGCAGCTGCTTTCTTAAAGTATGTCAAGTCTTTTTGTTAAGCCAAACAAATGATTTAGAAAGACATCCACTGCAGATTTTTGTGATTCTTCCTTCAAAAGAACTGAAGACTTAAGAATCACAAGGCGGGTTTCTCTTGACTCGCTGATGAGTAAGACTGAGTTGTTCCCATCTCTGTACCTCAAGCCTTGTAGTTTGAAGGGGAAACTAAGGAGCTTATGACACATTCCTCTCCACTTTCTCAGCAGACTGACCTTACCCAAACACAAATCCAAGTATATCTTTCCTGAGCATAGGATCCTTTGTGAGGTGGTCCCTATCTCCCTTTTCATTATTGTCTCTTCCTCCCTCTGCATGTCCCCAAACTCTAGCAGTCATAAAGTGTTTGGGGACCCTGTGTTAATTTGGCTGTTGCCTACAAAGTATCTTTGTATATGTGTTGCATCCTACTCCTTTTTGAAATTTCCTCTGCTTAATTGTCTTCTCTTATAGCAAAATCCTCTGCCTCTTCCAAACTTTGTAAATGCTTTTATTTTATAATCATAACAGCGTATGGCTTTTGTTTGCATGCCAATATGCTCTACAATAGCATGATACATTTTTGATATAGGGGACAAAGATATTTATGGCTACATAAGAAGTACATGTGAAAGTCCCTCTTTATCCTCTACACGAAGCAAAGAGTCTGGGACAAAATAGGTTCTAAATAAATCTTCATTGGGCTGAATATTGAGGGAGATCATTTAAGTTCAGTGAAACAACTGAAAAACAAATCGAAGCACTATTACTTGAAAGGTGTAGCATCCCCAAAAGGAGTGCCACCATGGTTGACACATCAGAATATATATCTTCATTTTAAATTGGAAAATATGGGGACAAATTTCCATGTGAAGGTGTAAATCTGCTTGGGGCACAGATGGCTTCAAGGCAATCGAAGTCATGGTGGGGTTTTCTTTTTTTCCCCCTTGCTGGATGATTTTTATTCTGCTACTTCCATCTGCATTTATGAGGAATGTAGTTAGTCCTGCCCAACAAGAAGTGAAAGCAGTTGAAGGGTAGGAGTGCCACTGAATCTTACAGGCCTGGAAAACCTGAGATGAATATTAAAGGTAGGCAGGATGTTTGGCAGGTGGAAAGAAAGATGACATTGTAGAGGAAAACAGTACTGGCAGCAAAGAGCAGGAGTCCCTTTCTTGGTAATCATAGAGCCTGGATATGGTGGGTGGTTCCCATTTCATGTCACTGAATTCTTTTTAATGAAGGCCATTCATCAAATGAATGTCTAAATGTAATTTAATTTTGATTTCTTTGTAAGCCTTTTCATGTAAGTAGATTTACAAATCAGGATATATAGCTTGGTTTTAGATTGGGAAATGTGGGTACAAATTTCCTTTATAAATGTGCTTATGAAGGTGGGGATCTATTTGGAGCACAAATGGATTCAATACAACCAAAGTCATGGTGTTTTTTTACCCCCTGACTTGGTTTGCTTGCTGATTTCTGTTCAACCACTTTAATCCGGATATGGGAAGAATGTAGATAGCCCTGACCAACAGGAAGTGAAAACCAATAATTGGTTTGGTATGTGACATGTTAGCTCTATTATTTAGCCTTAAATGCTAATGTCATTTAAGAATTTATTTCATGGAGAACAGGTTACTTTTAGAGCCTTGCTGGTTAGTGATTTCAGGATCAATGTTGTCACTTGGGAACTTTTTAGAATGCAGAGTCCTGGGCCACACCCTCGACCGACTGAATCAGAATCAGCATTGGGACAAATTCCCTGAGTGATGTGAATGCAACTGGTCTGCAGTCTTTTCAACCAGGTTCCTCCTCATCCAAACCACAAAAACATGGGAAATTATTTGAAAGGCTATTTTCTTTTTTTTTTTTTAAGATTTATTTATTTATGCATCCAAGCTGGGGTACAGGCCAGAGGCGTGGGGCAGCGAGAGGGTTCACCAGAGACAGAGTGGGGAGCAGAACAGGCAGATTGATGGAAATACACTGCTGAGGGGAACAGCGGGCGAGGCAGAAGAGGTCTGCTGCGCCGTGTGGAAATCTCCCCAGCCGGGCGTTGAACTTGTGTCGCCGCTGCTGACAGCTCCACAGTGCAGCGCTTAACTCCTGTGCCACCAGGGAGGACCCCTGAAAGGCTATTTTCTATGTTTTTTTTTCACTATTTTCTGTTTTCTCCTCAAATTGTTACCTGAGTGGTACTTTATTGAAACAGGTAAGAAGTTAATTCTTGGGCCTAGTTGATGGCGCAGGGGTTAAAGTCTCAGCGCTATTAAGCTATCAGCAGCCACTGTAGCAGAGTTCAATCCCAGGCCAGGGAGCTGGCCCACATGGTGCAGCAGACCTCTCCTGTCTTGCCCACTGCTCTCCTCAGCAGTGTATTTCAGTAGATCTACCTGTTCTGCTCCCCTCTCTGTCTCGGGTGAATCCTCTCACTCCCCCCACCCTGCACATCCCTGGCCTACATCCTGATTCTTGCATAAATAAATAAAAAATAAATCTTTAAAATAAAAGTTAATTCTTCACATACAATAGTGCCTTGAAGTATGGACCTTAATTAACTCTGTCATGGATCCCTGATCAAGAAAGGCATCCAGAATCTTGAACTTGAAGGAGAATTCAGGTTGATTCTATTACATTTAAACTTCAGTTTGTACAACTGCTGCATCCTAAAAATTGGGCAGACTTTGCATGCCTGATTTACAAACTCAAATGGTGCAGATCTTGCTGTGGCTGAGTTAAGTCAATACAAAGCGTGGCCCATGCTTTTCATAGCTCTCCATACATACTGTATTTAATGGACTTCAGAACCCAAAGACATTTTTCTCAGACACCTAAGATAAAAATTAGATGTTTTTTTTTTCTTTCAGAGTGTGTAGAACAGTCACTGGAAATATAGTAATAGAAAAGATGAAATTTTTCCATGCTCTGGGCCAATGAAAATGGGGCCATAATCGACATTATTTGGCAACTTTCTCCATTAGCATTCATTATGACAGTCACATCTGTCCTGGGCGTGTAAGTGTGTGTGAGATTGCATCTGGGGAAAGAAGAAATGTCTTTGAGCATGAGGCAGCATTTGGTCTCACTACCTGGAGGAAGAAATCAGGGAATGCGGAGGCACATTAGCAGCCAGGGACTTCTGACGGTGACCTCATACAAAATTGGATCAGGCTTTTCCCTGGCAGTTGTATTAAGCTCACACATTTGATGAAATGTGCTTATGAAGCCGGTATATTTGACTGCCTTCTTTCTTTCCTTTTTTTTTTTTTTTCTGGGGGATAGATTCTTTATTATCTGCTGAATTCATTTCACTCTGTCAATATTCTATAGAAAAATGATGGACATTCTATAATTTTGACTTTTATATTAATTCATAATTTTGATGGCTCTACCTTAGGGCTGCTCCTCTCTTACAGCCTTTCCTCCTCCTCCCTCCTGCCCCTGACTTGGGTCTCTGGTTCTTCCATCTAGCATCTAAGCTCTTGACAGCTGCGTCTCTCCTTATTGCCTTAGCACACTGCAGGTCTTTTTTTCATATTAAACCCATGATCACAGCAATGAAATTCAGATTTATAGCTGGAAATCAGCCTATTTGTAATATAAAACATAAACATGGGCACATTTGAAAAAGCTAAAGAATTTTTTTTTCTGCTCTGTAATTTTTCCTTTCTTGGAACTTCATGACTTGAGTTCCAAACAAGTGCTATTTTAAAATTTTTTGGCACTGTGTAATATAATTGATAATAGTGTTTAAGCAGCATCTAATATCATCCTGCACAGTGCAGAGTGAGCCATCCTAGGATATGAGCTTAAAAAATTGCATTAACACTTAGACAAAATGAAATTTTTATACTTGATTTGCTCATGGTTGGACGGATGCAACTAAATACAATTTGAACTGTCACTTTGCAAAGGGGAAAAAAATATGCAACTTTGGAATGTTTCAAATGAGACCAATATTAGATTCTATAACTCAGAGTGACACAGGAAATACTATTTGCAACATGATTGGTTCATTAATATTTGGTAATTGTAGTACATCATTTTAAGGGGGAAATAAAATGCAAACAAGCATTTGCCGCTTCCAGTCACTCATTGTTTCTCAAATGCCACTACCAGGAAAGGTTTGGGAGCTAAAGGATCCATGTGTTTGGGAAGGTTATATTCTCCCCTCCCCACTTTCATTTTGGAAGAATAATTTTCATCATAAACCAACATGTCAGACAAAGCATCTACATTTTAAAAAAATATTATTTCACGATTTTCCACATGCACATTTGATGTAAACCCTGGAGGTGTATTCCCTGAGCACCTATTACCTCCATTTTAGGGAAATTACATTAAATTATTAGTGACAAATTTACTTGTCTGCCAATGTATTTTTCTGGAATTTTACTACAACATCAATACTTGGCTGTTTTATATGGGCCCTCATTTACCTGTCTTTGAAGGCAGCCACCCCTTGGGGAGCCCTGTCTGTCACTAACAGAAGCTGGAGAGAGTCTTTAAGTTTAACATTCACAGTTTTGAATTAGATGGAAAATATGTTGCACTTTCAAAGTGTAATGTGCCCTTCTGAATTTTACAATTAGGTAACTTGTTTTGGAATCTGTTGTCTCCCTTTTTGGTCAGGGATAAAATCATACAGATTGTCTTCAGTTACCAGAGTACAATGGACGTTGTATCTTTAACTGGAAAGTATGCCTGCTAGGTTCAGACAGCAAAATGGGATAGATGGTCCCATTTTCTCTTGGTGGTTTTTTTGTTTGTTTGTTTGGTTTTTTTTTTTGGGGGGGGGATGGAGAGGGGAGAGGGAAGAGTTAGTGCAGAGAGGATTTACTGTGATACAAATGAGATTGAAGCTTCCTGTTCAGGTCCCTCACTGGCTTTGTGTCCTAGTGTCCTGGGAACTACTGAAGCTTTGAAGGGAGGATGCCACTGTCCTCAGGAAGTAGGCAGAAAGCTACAAAAAGAAGGGATTTGAATGGTCAAGAACCCTAGCTTTTTGTTATTTTAAGTAACAAATTTTAAGTAAATATTAAATTCCCCATTCCTTTCCTACAGAGAACTCTCGAAAGTCTATATGCTCAGACCACACAAAACCTGCATCTGTTACTGAAACAGGACCTTAATATTCCTTGCATCTGAGCTTATGAATGGCGTTCTGGTAAACAGAAGCACTATAGAACAGTCTGAAGCAAAAGTTACACTTTAAACTGCAGAATGTTGTTGAGGGAAGTGCTAAGACAGGTGAGTCTGGAATAGAAGGAAGACTTGAAACAGAAACAAGAGGGAAATGAAGAATAATAAACAAGAGTGGTGGCCCCAGGAAGGGGTGTGTTCATCTCTTTACTTTCCCTGCCACATGGAAGTCTTTATGAGCATTTACGGAAGCAATTCTTAGCTCTGATGACATTTAAAATCTTCCTGCCCTATACTGTGGCTTGGTCTCTGGTTTGTATATTTTTGTTTTCTTTGAGACTCAAGTTGTTTCCTGGAAGATTTCAGTTCATTTCTAGTTGAAGATCTAGGTCTTACAGCTGATTAAGCCTTCTGTGTTTTGGCTTTACCAAAAATATGTTAATAATTTTTTATTATGGCTGCTTGAAGTAAGTTGAGGATTTTAAATATATATATATTTCTAAATTTTCAGTGATTTATTTCCTGAGAAGCGTTTTACTCCATAGAATTCAAAACTTGAATATTGCCTGTACATCCCCACTTTATACTAGCTGGGAACTTCCATCTTTTAAAGGCCTTTGCCGTCCGTCCCCAAATAAACACAACCATTTAGATCAAATTAACTAGAATATCTGTTTCAACTGACCTAAATTTATCCTCAGCTATAGCTGGGGAGGTTGACCTTAATTAAACCTCTATTTTGCCAGAGAATGAGACTGCTGCAGGGGAAGACCATATGAATTTCTACTTTCATTTCAGGTGAAACATTTGTAGCACCTGGGAACAGACTGTTAATGAAATATTTGTTTTATCTAGCAGTACTTTGTGGAGACTGGAAAACTGGCAGTTTGGCAAGTCTGGATGGGGAAGTATAGTAGCTAAGGATGCAGAAGTGAGATAGTGAGATGTTAGTACTGCTGAAGGAGATGTAAGGGATAATGACTCAGGACAAGATGGAGAAAACCTATGGACCATATGAAAGTAGGATTTCCTTCTAAATTCCCTGATTTCCCTTCTTCACTCAATCATGGTCCTTGATGTTAGACTCTATAATTCGTTATTATACTTAGAAATCACAGAGGCCTTGTAGGGTTGATATTATGATCTCCATTTTTCCCAAGAGGAAACTAAGGTGCAGGGTAATGTAACAATTTTCCTAAGGTCATTGAGGGTCTGGCTGTGATTCATGTGTGCTTCAAAGTTCCAATCCCATTCTTGGCTCAACTACTTTCCATTCATCTAGGTTCATCAGTTTTGAACTGTTTACTCTTAATTCCTCGGCCAATTTTGGAATCTCTTGAATAGTCTTTGAATTTATTGTCAAATTTGAGTGAAGAGCAATTTAAAAATAAAAGATGTGGTGAAACTAACTTGGGTCCCTAAGCCATTACCTTCAACTTAGGAGGAAAGGATTAGTGGTGAATTTGGGAAGGAAAAGACAAAGAAAGTCAGATAACCTTAAGTACTCCATCATACACTACATCCACTCTAGTCAAAAGGCACTGTGAGTTTCATTCATTCAAATCAGCAACTCTTTATTCAAAGAAAATGTTTAGAAATTGTTAGCTGTGGAGACATCGTTGCTCCATCTTCTCCATCTCCATTCCTCATGGTTGCTGAAGCTTCATGATTACTTTAAGCCAAACAGGAATTTTGCGAAGAAGGTTGGAGTTGGTGAGTGACAGTCTCCCAGTGGAAATGTCGACAAAGCCTTTCAGTTTTGTTTTTCATTTCTTGCCCTAAGAGCAATATTTATGTTTCTTTGACACTTGAAATCAATGCTTCCACTTATAAATCTCAACTCAAGAAACAGATGTGTGCTATTATACTTGTGCTTTTGTTCTTAGTATGCAACTCAAACAGAACATTCTTCTTCTGCCCCCTCCAAGATCCTGGGTACAAGATTCATAATCTCAAGATTATGAATGCAGTCATAACTCTGAGATTTTAAGGGCAGCTTGCAGGTTAAAGTAATCATTTGGATAATGACCAAGTCTTTGTTAATAATGAGTTAAGTTTTTTGGAGGCACAAAGGAAACAGTCAGCTTCCTAAAAGTAGTCAGAGAAATAACCAACAGCAACAGCCCTAGTTCCTAGAGCATCACATGATGAAAAATTGAGGTGTGGGATAAAGACTGCCGTGGACACTCAGAGAAATTAGTGATTGTTTCATGGGTGGGGGCATGGAGTTTGACTGGCAGGAAATGATGCAGAACCTTCTGAGTGGGAGACCCAGGTGAGGCAGGAGGTGAAATGTCCTGTGGTCTCTACCTGAGGTGTATCAGTACAGAAGGGAAGAAGATTTGATAAAGAAGCAGAGGACTCTATGACCTTTGTAAGGTATTCATCATGAGCCATTCAAAGAACATTGACTATCTGAGTTCTACAAAGGTAAAACTATTGATAGAAATGCCAAGAGCTTTACAGACCTATGGTTTTATTTTCCCCGTGCTGCTCATCTTTAGTAATTTTTGTATAGCTCTGGGTAGAATTTTGAAGGTGTCCTTGTCTTGAGGCCGCTCATAAGATAGCCTTTATATTTAATTTTTCTTAGCTTTCCATCTTAAACAGCCATTGATATAAAGTTGGTCATTGTCCCATAGACTAAGACATTCCTGATTTAAAATATGCCACCCCCCATAAGCATCCTTTAAATTACCCATGGCAATCACCTGTGACAAGTCATCGTCCTGCCTTCATGCATCGTGTCACATCTTAGGCCAGTATTCTGCTTCAGAAAATATGAGTTAAACTCCTGAAGGAAAATAACAGAAATGGATTTAGGGGTAGGAATGGAGGGGGCAATTCCAGAATTGAAACAATTGGCACTAAAGATATTAGGCATCCACTTAATATCTTTACAACTAACCTGAGTTTGGGGTCATGGCTTTACCTTAAAAAACTGAGCAGACTTTATTTTGCCTATTTAAAAATTCGAAACCATTTCCATCAAGAGAAATATGTTTGTGGTATAAAATATAGAAGTTGGCGTCACAGTCATCTGTGGTTTGAAATCTACATCTGAGTCTTTAAAAAGTGCTTCTCATGGGCCTCCCTGGTGGCACAGCGGTTGAGCGCTGCACTGTGGAGCTGTTGGCAGTGGCGATGCGAGTTCGAAGCCCAGCCAGGGAGATTCCCACATGGTGCGGCAGACCCCTCCTGCCTTACCCGCTGCTCCCCTCAGCAGTGTGTTTCCATCGATCTGCCTGTTCTGCTCCCCACTCTGTCTCTGGTGAACTCTCTCGCCACCCCACGCCTCTGGCCTGTACCCCAGCTTGGATATATAAATAAATTTTTTTTAAAAAGTGCTTCTGAGTACTTTAATCCTCCTATAAAAAGAGTCAATCGGGGGGGGGGGGGCAAAAAAGAAGACTTGATTTTGAAAAAAGACTCTGTCATTATGAGCTGTGGAACCTTGGGTGAGTTACTGAAGTTCTCTGAACCTCAGTAATTTTGTCCATAAATGGAGAATGATAATACTTTCCTACTCTGTAGGCTTATGATAAAATAGCACATTACAAAAAGTACAGGACCTGGCACAGTGCTTGGTCTGTAGTAGAAGAATCCCATGTATCTTCTCTTTCTTTGTGTTTACAACTAGAGGGGATTTTCTAGTACCAGATGTGGTGGCATTTTTTGGGCGGAGAGGCATTTAAGAGCATCAGTGGACAGTGATGGCGATCTTGCCTATAACAGCCTGGGATTCTCAGAGAGCTCAGGCTTTGAGAAACTGCCCTAAATGCAGAATATAATGATGATCATTATTGACGGAAGTATAGACACCGGACAGCACTGTTAGCGTCCATTTGTAACAAATTCATTTGCCAGGCAAAAGGAGGCCCTGTGGGTTGCATGGATTTTCTGTTATGAGTGATCTGACAGCACCTGAACATTAGTTAATGACTTAGAAAGAAGTGGCTCTATTGCCTGGTAGGCCAATGTGCAGAACCAAGAGAAGCTCACGGGCAGCGCCGCCTTGGGAGTCAAAGAGAAATGACAAGGACATTATTTAAGACACCCAAGTAAGGCTGTATGAATAGAAGGGGCAGCATCTGGACAACTGAAGGAAGCTACTATCATTCTCCTCCTCAGAAAATCTGTCAATTCTAATAATTTCAATGAGATTTTTTTTTTTTAAAGCAGGGTAACATTTTTAGAGTCTTCCCTATGGTGTATGATTTCCTATAAATGAAGGTTTTTTTTCAGACACTTTCTCCTGGAAAAAAACAGTTCTAACAAATACAATATATTCGACTAATAGTAGTTCAGATGACTGCATCTATTATTCTAGAAATTTTAATAAAGAACCAATTATTCAGGCATCTCCATCCCATATATAAGCCTCTATTATGTAAATTGTATGAATTTTATCTTCTGATTTAAAAGCATTGAAGTAGATGGTCAGTTTTCTTGGTATTGCCTTTTGTAGGTTTTAGTTGTGTTTTATCCTTAACAACTCTAAAATTATCAAGAATGATTTATTTAACATACAAACATGTATACAGTATGATCTATGCATAGTACAAAGAGATCCCATTTACCTGTCCATTCCCCAGTGTGTATTTCAGCACCTTGAAGAATGCTCGCCTTGTGTTTGTCTGAAATATTGTGTGCCTTTTATTTGCCCTTTGCCGCTCCCCTCACCTGACTGTCACAGCTTGATGAGGAATCAGCTGTCTGAGTGGTGGGTAGCTAGATCCCACATTATAAGCAGCCCACCATATAAATCACCGCTGATGGTAAAGCCCCTTTCTCCCAGTTGCAAGTGTTACTTATATTTCAAAATGGTGGAGAAATAGGGGCTTGGCTTTGAACAGAAAGAACTTTGTGAATTTGCTGTTTACAAACTCATCTGCACTTAATCTTTCTTTTCAGCTCAAGATGGACGGTTTATGATTAATACAGTTGATGCAGAAAATGGCCGAGTGCTTGGCTTCTTTTAAATATATCATGCTCGGTGCACACAGACTCTGAGCATCCGTTAGAGAGAAGTGACAGCCGGCTTGACCTTTCTCTCTGAATCGCATGTGGAAAAAGGGAATTAGCTTGCTACAATAGTACTTGAACTTGCTTTAACTTATCATTTTCCTCTTTAGAAGGAGGAATGTACATCAGAAATGCAAAAGCACCTTCAGGCCTCGTGTTGTTTAAAATGAAACTAAACTTCCTCATAATATTAAATCAAACATGTCTTTCAAAAGAATTTACTAAGGTGAGCATAATAAATAACATCCAAGTTTCCTTTTATTAAAAAAAAATACAAGGCATTATTTTACATTTAGTGTTAAAATACCGTGTGTGTGTGTGTGTGTGTGTGTGTGTGTGTGTGTGTGTGTGTGTAATTTTGCAATGGCTATTGAGCTTCCCCAGGAGAACATGTGAACAATAGGTCCACTAGTGAGGTATGAGTTATAAAAGCTTTTAAATTGGCTTCCCTGTAACTGGAAACCAAATAAATGGCTATGGAAAATGCAAAAGGAGACCTAGCAGGGTTTTCTCTATAGTTGCCAATTACTGCTATTAGAAGATCTGGTAGGCTCTGCCTCTACCCGAAAGAGCTATGATTGACACAAATCTCAGCCAATCATAACGTCTCAATGTCAGCTGTCATTAGCTGTGATCAATTACCATGATTTTACACTAACTTGAATGGAAAGTAAAAACATATTGTTACACAAAAGCTCATCAGGTAAATATGCCACATAAAGAAACATGCCTTCTCTGACCTCGCTGACATTTTCAAACTGTTTAAAAGCTGAAGTTAATTCTTTATGATAGCCTTTCATCCTTAGTTCACAACAGAGAGTCCCCAAGTGGTGACAGCTGCTGTCAAGTAGGACCATCTTATCAAAAACAATACCCTCCAGATCTTTCAATCCAAATATTCTAATCTAAAATAATTGCATTTAAAATTTTGGGTAGCTTTTATGTTTCTCCTCAATCATCCTGGTCTGAAAACACATGAATCTCTTTTTGCGACCAATACTAAAGCTTCAATTTTTCAATATTGCTAGTTTAAAAATGCATTGTAGAGGTAACGCGAAGCATTGAGATTATAAAACTGTAGCTGGAGTGAGGAGTGAGTGGCTACAATTTGTTCTGCTCTGTCTTTTATTTGTATCTACATGCTTGGGAGGTGTTTCTGCAAGTGTCAGTTCCTGTTCTTTTTCTGTATCATGTACTTCTTGTGCTCAGCCCAAGCAGCATAAAATCTTGACTCTGCAAAGGCAGCAGAGACCCAGATTTGGCTCTGGAATAGTGTGAATCATCTGGCGAATATTTGTATTTTTAATAATGTGTTTTAGTTATCTCTTCCAAACTGAATTCAATTTGTCATTGGGAGGAGCTCTATAATTGACATACAGTTGTAAGCAGGTCACTGTTTTATTGCATGTCTGTACTGGATCCAAGTTATTTGTAGAAGGACTTTGCTGATTTATAGATTTGAAGACAATTGCCCATCACCTGTTACCAGCTCTTTAGAGAAAGGTACCAGTGTTGCAAAGTACTAGTTTATATTTTGGGTTCAGAAACTTTTTTTTTTTAATATAGCATTCTGCTACAGACCCCTGCTTTATCTGTCATGAAATCTGGAATCCCTTCTCATGGTTCCGGACCAAGTCCTATCACAGACTTATCCCTGACCATCCTTGTCTTGCTCCCTCCAAATAGTTGTTGAACACTAACATTGCTTCTTTAGATCCAGCTCTCGCACTGTGCCCCTAATTGTGTCAACCTTTTTTAAAATAGCTCCCCTCGCCCCTTAAATAAGTCATTTAGCTGGCCTTGTTCCAAGAGAGAACCACATTGAAAAGAAGAAGCTGTCCTAATCAAACCAGTTTTCATTGGTAAAACACAGCAGACTTACTGTCCATGCAGACAGGTAAAGCAGGGCTGCCCACCTTTCCCTGTAGATTCAAGGTCCCAGAGTCAAGTAAAATGATCTGAGAAATAAGACTCTTGAAGATCTTTCCTGATTTAGGTCCCCAAAGAAAGCAATAAAAGTGAAAATGTTCATTCCCGTCCAGGATTGGATTCTCTGCTGTATATAGGGTATTTGTAGAATCCTTTTATTTTTCATTTTAAACTTTTAACTCAAGAAAAAATGGAGGGTACAGGACATGGTGTTTACATCTTGAAAAAAAAAAATCTGCATGAGAAGGAAATAGTATGTCATCCAAAGAGCTATGAACCTATTCTCCTAAATCATATACAGTGTTATATACTAACGTCACCTCAATAAAAAAAATATATACTACTTAAAAAAAGACAAATGGTATGTTCAAAATAAGAGAATCTATTTCAGAGCTGAAAGACTGGCCACTCCTAGGGAAATTGAGTTTAGAAATTCCACATTGTACATACTCCCCTCACTTTTATTTTTAAATTGACTGGATAATCAGTCAGATATGTTCCTGCCCGGAGAGAGGCCCCGTTACCAAGTTCACTTTCATTACACCATACACATCATGGAGTAATGGTGCTGGCTGTGTCCCTTACTTTGCACGTCCATTCTTTTTCCTCTCTTTTGTCAGAAAGTCTGCTTGATCTCTTCTTTTCAGAGATGGGTATAGCTAAGGATTTTATATAAACCTCAAAATTTAGTTATTCATTTCAGGCAGTGTAAGATGAAGGTAACAGAAAATTCAGAATCATTGCTTAGCTTGATCTCTGGAGCTAAAGAAAAGTTCTGATAGAAAATGGCAGTGTGCCTGGAGTGTCAGTGAGGTTAGGGTTCAGATCCTAGAGGCTGATTTTGTCAGGACATTTGTAGCACTATAATTACAATCCTCCACCTCACCTCTACCCCCCAGAGAGACAGGACTGGTCTTGCACTAATTCTGCCAAATTAATAATACTGGGATATGTATTCATGCAATACTTACTGCTCACAGGATGCACAAAACCAATTAAACCCAGCACAAAATCTCCATAAATGGGGTCCATAAAAACATTTCAAAGTAGCTACTCATTCAGGACCCCCCAGGGTCATCATAAGACCCTAGAGGTTGCTTTTAGGGAGGACTAAGGTCTTATATCTATGTTTGGGCCATTTGTATCACTTTACTCTCAGAAATGAAAAGTCACCATTGTCCCCAGAAGAGTAGATCAGAGCTATTCCAATTCTAGAATCATCACCTGTTTTCTTAAATATTATGCTCTTTGCATTGCCCCCACACCAGGGATGATTGTGAATATCCAAATTCTACCTTAGTTCCAAGCACAGAAGCAAAAACTAAAAATCCATTGGGGTTTCCTTGTGTAAATGAACATTGATAAGGGATCAGGTTTTTTTTTAATATCATTTTATCCAGATGTTTCTCTTTCAAACATTAAGAAAACTACTGTGTGGAAGCCCTGGGGGACAGGGGCAGGAGTTCCTTATGCCCTATATGAGCTTCAGCTTTCCCAAAAGAATATGCAACTACATCATATTCTGGTGAAATTGTTTTGACCCCCAGATCCCCAGATAATGCTGAAAGTTTGGATTTGGTTTTCTATGTGATGACAGTATACCAATATTAATCTCCTAAACTAGATTTTGATTTTTTAATACTGTTTCTTTTTTTTTAAAGATTTGTTTATTTATGCATACAAGCTGGGGTACAGGCCAGAGGCATGGGGTGGCGAGAGGGTTCACCAGAGAACGAGTGGGGAGCAGAACAGGCAGATCGATGGAAATACACTGCTGAGGGGAGCAGTGGGCGAGGTAGGAGAGGTCTGCCATGCCACGTGGGAATCTCCCCAGCCGGGCATTGAACTCGCGTTGCCACTGCCGACAGTCCCACGCGCAGCGCTTAACTGCTGCGCCACCAGGGAGGCCCTAGATTTTGATTTTTACAAATATAAATGAAAACTCACTTTCTATTTCATCTGTTTTCAAATTCTGGTGGCATTAAATCCTCTACTTGGATATTTTATTAGTCTTTTATCTTAGAGAATTTTCTTACTCGCTTATATATATATATATTTTTTTTTTTGGAATATTAAGATACTAAGCATTTCACTGGAAATATCCCTTCATCTTCTCCCTTCTTTAACTGTCTAAAACCCTTACTTTCCTTTTTATTGAATTCGCTTTCTTTCTTGCCAATACAATTCCTTGCATTTTTTTCTTTTGCTGTACTTTTCCCCCCTCCCATCTCCCTTCTTTCTTTTTTTTAAGATTCAGATATAGTGATTATACCATCTGTCATTATACTTCCTTTAAGAACTTTAGAAAATGATTTATTTCGTAGTTATATTACAAGCAAATTGTTACACTATGTTTAAAGTGTGTTTCTTTGTTTTCAGGATGCAGCTTATTTCATTTAACATACGAATGTTAGAACTATTTTGTGAGTTATCCTGTGGTTTAAAAATTCCTGGACTGCAAGCAGTGCTTATTTACTAATGAGTGATAGGATACCGCTTGCACCCTCTGAAATTTGGTTTTGCTCCCAACAGAAACACGTTGTTTTATTTTGTTGTAAACAGCTTTATTGAGATATAGTGTACATATCATACAATTCACCCATTTTAACTGTTTTGAAGAAGCGGAAGCTTCCTTCTCATTCAATTGCATAAGTTTATTTATTATTTGAAACTGAAAAGGCTACAAAACATGATCAAATAGAAATCTTAAAACATTCTGTGAACCCCATTCTGTTTTAATGCATAATTTTCCTATTACAGCAGCCTGTTTGCACCTCTGGAGTTAAGGTCACAACAGCGTTTGCATTATAAACCCTTTTTTCAAGGGTTTATAAATGCAGCTGCTTTTGTTTGCTCAGGACTGAAGCTTGCCTCATGAGGTTTCCATGCAATAGAGCAGCTTTTTGGGGTTGACTTTTCTTTAACTAAATTAAAATTTTAAAACACCACATTGCCCTTAAAACAAATCATTGCAAGTGTCAAAAAGCCGAGGTAGGAATTTCTCCCCAAATAACTTTTTTATGTCTGTGCCATTTTTAATTGCCTTTTGCTTCCAAAATTCCACCATGCTCGGTTTGTGATTAATGTTATTCGCCTCAAATATTTACAAACCTAAATCCAACTTGGTTTATAAACTAAAAAACATGTCATATACAATTGCTGTCTTTCAGCATTGTTACCAGAATTATTTTACAGTGTATAATAAAGCCCAGAGATGGCTTGAAAAGATAGAGGGTCTGTCACACACTCACACTTATATATGTATGCATTGAGAGTGCCTGTTCTCTAGGAGAATTTAAAATATTTAGAATGCAAACCATTTACATTTTGAGGATCCTATTTTGCTTTTTTCAAAACAATAAAAGTGGGTGGTAAACACAGAAACAATCATAAATTATTAAGTTGGTTTTAACTGTTAAAGAGTGAAAAAATATATGATCATTAAGCAAAATACAATGCTAAAATGTCAGTTTAAGTGACGTATAATTGAGAATCCTGGCTTTATTTGCATACATTTGCCAGAAACTTCTAAGCAGATTTTCATCTTGTAATTTTAGGTGTTCTACTATTCAATCCCAGACCAGTTAGTATGTGGCCACCTAGATAACACCTTATATTTCAAAAATAGGGTTTCATCTTGTTCCAATTATCAAATTTTAAAAAATATTACTTAATATTTTTCATAAAAATTAAATTTTTTGTATGGGTTTGGTGAATAAAATCAAAGATAAAAGATGAACGAATATTCTATTCTGATCTGTGCAATTTGGTGGGAAACAGCTTTCTTCCCCAGAACACCAACAATGCTCAAAACAGAGCCTTTTCTATTCAGGCCCATTTCAGGGTAGACTATGAGTGCACAGCAGTCAGACTCCTCTCCATCTATGTCTTGTCCATCCCAGCACAGCCTGTACCCCCTAAAGGTTTGTTGAATGAAGAAATGACTGTTCTGCCTACCCGTGAGCTATGGACAGCAATCAAAAACCCCAAGTGCAAAACTGTTTTTCTAACCTTCTCCCCACCTCCTGACTTCCCAAAACAAAACCCAACCAGCAAACAGGCACATGGGTTTAATCTAGACTTATGAGACCTAGCAAAGCTGGAGATGATGTTTCAGCTGTTCAGCTGGAGTTGAAGTTCCAACAGTGGCTGACAAAGGCTGGATCAGGTGTCAGAAAAAGGTTGTCTCAGAATCTTCCTGTTGACTGAGGCTGAGGCTGCTAAAGCCTGAAATACAGTAGCTTTCTCCCCAACTCCGTGACTTTTGACAGTCCTTTGAATTCATAATATATTTCTCTTAAGTCAAAATTGCTCTAACCAAATAAATACAATTCTCAACTAGTGTTAAGAAAATAAATGCATGTGTTCCCTACTAAGATATTGTGTAATCCTCCTATTTCTCTCGTTGTGCTGTTTTCACTGAGAGATTCTATTTATCATCTGTTTCTTTAACAAAGGATTCTTTAATTTAATTGTACTACAAAATTCGGGAGCATTAGAAAAGGGGAAATATAGTTTTGTTAATCCAGTGCTAACAGGTTTAATCCTTCAAGGTGGTATTTCCTTCACAGACTGTCCTGAAGATAAACAATAACAAAAAGGTGCCTTTCAGTGCTTTTCTCCTAAGCAAAGTGAAGCATTTTCAAAGTAAGCAATGTTCTAAGGGGGAGGGGGGAGGAAGGAGGGAATGCACAATATTTTTATATAGTGGTATCTCCAAAACAAATGTGCTTTTTGTATTCTACATTCACACGTGTGTGAAGAAAAAGGGGCACACAGCTACCAGGAAAAAAAAAACCTGAGTGATGCAGGTGTGAAATCATCTCCTTTTGTGAGTAAATGCGTCAGATTTTCATCTAGAGTGAAAATGAATCCATCATTTCCAGCCCCCCACTATTTCCCATTAATCCCTGAATGGCTTTCCACCCTCCCCCTCATCCCATCTCTAAAGTTAATGCCTTTAAATGGGGTGCTTTGGTCCCTGAAAAATTCAGATTGCAGGGTTTCCACAAAAAATGAAATTCTTGCTTTTGTTTCTCTTGGGCAATGGGGTGGGAGCTCTTCAGCACTGGCTGAAATGGTGAGGGGTGGGCCACTGTCCTTTGGAAACCTATGCTCCTCTCCTGGGTGTCCATGACAGCCCAGAGTCAATTGCCTGCCCAGTTCCCCACACCTACATGTTAAGTACATCTTCACAAATTTTAGATACGTATGTGCACATTTCAAATGGACAGATGCACATCATGACTTGGGGCTTTCACAGCCTAAGTAGTTTCAGAATAGTGGCCCCTCTTCACTCACAGAAGGCTGGAAGAAAATTAGGATTTGACTTGATTGTATTTGAATTTTTGGATGTAACTTCTCTCCTGTAGCATCTCTAGAGAGTTTTCTTCAGTGAGTATAACTATCCCTTTCTTGTCTATATTCCTGACATAGACAACGATTCCCCCCCTCCCTCTCCTTCCTTTTTTCTCCCTTTTCCCCTCTCCTCTCCCTTCCTCTCTCTTCTTATCCCTTCTTCCTTCTACTCCTTCTTCCTCCCTGCTGTTTCTCCCTCCCTCCTTTCCTTTCCTGTCAAGTTACCTATGATTTTCCCGTTAAGTCATTTCCCGGTGGCTGGGGGTAAAATTCACAGTCTGAATCCTTTTTTGTTTTTTGAATTTTAATTTAAAAATAAAAATGGGGACATTTCCAATGGTGTCTGCTGATACCCTCTCTTTTCAAATCAGGGCATTCTAAAGGAAAAGCTCTTTTCATTGTTGGTAGCACATTCAATTTCCCTTCTGCTCCTCCTAGAGACAGTAATGAAGGGCTTAAAATTGATCCTTTTATTTTTTGAAATGGAAGAAGTGTCAAATATTCGAGTTTGTCTTGATCATTTATTTTCCACAAGTGGAGAGTAAACACTATGTGAGCGATGCATGCGCATTCTGTAGGTGGATATAATGAATAAATTGGTTGTATGATGCAGAAATTAAATGAGGGAGGGATGATGACGAGGAGCAAATCAGATGTCTTTGCAGGCCTTCTCTCATCAGAAATGGTTTTAAGTCAGAGATTTTTACGAGAGTAATTCCCAGTGTCTGCTTCTCTACCAGAATGAAAGTTGTAACTTTTGCATATCAAGCAAGAGCAGAGAAACAAAGATTTGTACCGATTTAGAGGGGAGAAAAGCATCAGCTTGATAAGAACTTTATGGATACTTGGAAGTGAGGTGACTGTTGCTGCAATTTATGAAATTTGAGCATCAGCAAATACTAAGGAGAAAATATATGCATCACATAACCTAAGGAATAAGAAAGGAAATTAAGAAATGTTGACCATAAATCTAAATATATGTGTATTCAGTGAGCAACCATTGTGACTATTCTATTTCGTCCTTCTAAAGTTTTGAGTTTTGTTTTCGTTTTTGCTAAAACAATAAGCTAATTCTTATTAAATCTGGAACCCAGATCCAGAAGGTAAAGAGTCTGCTTGTAGACTAAACTGACCAGCAAGCCAAATATTAAATGGTTTTTGAGTTAGAGCATTAATCTCCTGGAGAATAATCACCACTTACTTAGTTATTAGTTAATATTGTGTCACTACAAATAGAGGAAAAGTCACACAAAAAAAGATTTTGTCTGGAAAATATGTTGCTGCCTGCTTTGGAATATTAGCATTAACAAATATTTAGCTCTGGAGAAATTTTTTCAATTTCATCAAAATGAAAAGCAGTGTTGTTGTTTCCCACTTTTCAATAATCTCTGAGCAAATAAGTGATCTCGCCTGGCCGGTGTTTGTTATGTTTCTTCAAAGCAGAGTCTGCTGAATTAAATTCAGCGCATGTGGATTCAGTGCCTACTAGGTACAGAGATTATCCAGATGAGCACAATTCGAATTTCCCGTACACACCATATGGCCATATTGGGAAGCTCCATGGAGTCTTGTTTTGCGATTCACAGTTGAATCATGGGGCCAACTTCAAGAAAAAGCACATAGGAAAGTAGAGAGGAACATATAGGATTCATGGACAAAAAAGAGGTTCTCTGAGATTTGGGGTGGGTTTCACACATTTTGCCCATCTCTGTTCCTCAGTGTTAGTGCAGATTGCCATGCCATCTCTCCAGGGTCATCTCTCTGAAACCCGCCCTTTATGAGACTCACGCTTTATTTCATTCTTTAAGTCCAGGTTTTCAACATGTACTTTAAAACTTTGTGGCCATTCCCAGTTTACCAAGGTCAGGGTTTTCTTGATGGAACTGGTTGTAAGCTTCTCTAGGAGTAGTTTTTACAATGATGACACCTTGTGTTGGTATAGAAATTTTACATTGATCATAGTTCTTTCTCACTTGTTTCTATATTGGTTCTTCTAAAACAATTGTGGTGGATGATTAGGGTACCTAGTACTTTTCCCGTTTTATAGAAGAAACATGACTTGCATTAAAAATCACATGGAGGGCCTCCCTGGTGTCGCAGCGGGTTGAGCACAGTGCTGTGGCGCTGTCGGCAGCTGCGGCGTGAGTTCGATGCCTGGCCGGGGAGATTCTCACATGGCACAGCAGACCTCTCTTGCCTTGCCCACTGCTCTCCTCAGCAGTGTGTTTTCCTCAATCTGCCTGTTCTGCTCCCCACTCTGTCTCTGGTGAAGCCTCTCACCGCCCCACACCTCTGACCTGCACCCCAGCTTGTATACATAAATAAATAAATCTTTTTTAAAAATCACATGGAAAGAGCTAAACGATAAAATATTTACTGTCTGACCCTTTGAGAAATAATTTCCTGAGCCCACTATCATCCTGTCAGCACCCTCCCCCTTTTTCCACCCCTTAGGCTGTCCTTTCCCCCACTTCCTTACCCAATCACCTCCTCACCCCATGTTAGATGATCAACTTGAAGCAGAAACCAGCTCTCTTTTCCTTAAGTATTTGGCACAGGTGAGTGAATACAGGTGCAGGACTCTATGCAGGTAGGAATTTGGCTGATCCTCTTTGACCATTTTAATTCACCCAAACCCCAGAATGCCAGCTATTTCCGGAATCCTCCTTCATTTGGGGTTAAGGCTAGAATCGGGTATGCCAAAAGTTTAAAAGATTGAGCTGTTTTAAGTGTCTAATTTGCAGCATAAAATTGGTTTCAGTCAAATCTAGGGCCCTAGCAGTAGAGTTTTCTCTCCCTCCTATGTCCAATGATAAAGGGAAAATCTGTATCATGTTTAATTTTCTACACTTCTTCAATGAAGTAATTTAGCAAGTTTCTTTTTAGCTCTTTTTTCAGTTATGGATGTTTGTTAGACATGAATTTCACTTTAAGAGCATTTTGAAGGTTAAGTTATTTGAATGACCACATCCACCACTGGTAAGTGTTTCTTTCAATGTAACTGTTATATCTAAATCATCATTTGAGTCAGAACAGAGCCCAGACAGCCATTAAACTAGAGTGGGATCTTATTCAGGGTAGCAGGGTAGAGCTTTCACTCCAGGTCCTGCAATCCACAGGAGGGTTGGATCCAAATACCATGTGAATTAAATTGAATTTTAAAAGTAATGTGCAACACATAGGTGAACAATGGATTTTCTTCAACCTCAGTCTACCCCAGCAGAGATTTTAGGAATTGTCCCCACATGGTCACCAACACCTGCACAGTGATAGTCACAGGTCATATGCTCATCCTGCACCCAAGAAGTGGCCACTCCTGATCATGGGAAGGCTTAACAAGGCAGCTGTCAAGTTAAGGCATATCTGACTTGCTGACTTGAAATTGCCCTGTTATATGCTTTGGTTTTGGTTTTGGGTTTAGTTTTTGTTTGTTTGTTTGGAAATAATGACTTCTTTTCTTTGAAAGATAATGTTTAGCATAGTCAAAATAAGTCAGGAAGAGAAAGACATACAAGACAAAACAAAAACTTAGACTCTGATGGCAAAAATGGTGGTTACCAGAGAAGAAGGGAATGAGGTGCGGGAGGAATGGGCAGAGGGGATCCATGAGATAGTGGTGAATGGTAACTAGATCTTTGATGGTAGGAGTGGTGTGGTATAGCTATTTATTAGGGTATGAAGCTGTATTCCTGAAACCTGTACAATATTGAAAACCAATGATGTCTCAATTAAAAAATCAGCAAATGAGGAAAAAAAGATTGCTAACAGTTTCATGAAAACTATATAGCGTTTATCTAGTTAGAGTCCTAACAGCTTCCAGGAAAAAAAAGAAATGTTTATTACCTGAATTACAAATGTGACCCAGTGTAGAAGACTTGGCAAGTGTAAAAATCTATAGTGCTGCTACCCAGAGGTACTAGTTCAGTATATTTAGTTTTCATTTTTATTTTCTGTTAATATGCTTAATTTTAAACAATGCTGATATCATACCATATTTGATTTCTATTGTGCTATTTATTTTAACTAATGGTACAGTATTTTTTCCAAGCCATATTTAACTAACATGTTAATGGCATAACATCCCTTCCCATGCTTACATAATAATTAATGTATTCTTTTTCCTGATATTGGTCATATAGCTTGTTCCAGTCTGCGCATCGGTCATAATAAATATTTTTTTGATGAAACTTTTAAGAAGGACTTCTGACAGTAGGATTACCGGTTCAAGTAAATCCTTTTAAAGATCTTAGAAAGTTTCATCTTAGATTCTTTTCAGCTCTCTATGAAAGCACATTCTTACCAACTTTCAGATGTTCATTTATTTTTAATCTTTGCCAATCTAATTGTTTAAAGAACATTTCAGTGTTTTAATTAAATTTGATTTTTTATGGGTTTATTAACCAGTTGTATTACCTTTGAGAGTTATGGATTCATGCATTTGCCCATTTTTTTTTTAATCACAGTTTTCATCTCTTTTTCTTATTGACTTGCATGATATCATAAGGCCATCGGATGGTAATATTTTTCAATTATTTTCCCAAGGAGAGTGAAAGGAACCAAATGGAAGCAGAGTTAGAAATTCATGGAGTTTGTGGTTCTATATGAAGGATTTAAATAAATTTAAGTGGTTCTTCTTAAAAATCTTTTTGGTGTCTAATACAGAAGATGAAGACCGTCCCCACTACAGAAAAATCTACCTTTTAATGGTGTTAGTGTTCTTCATAATGGGAACCTGACTGCATCTTTGCATCTATCTCATTATTTCTCATTTAAAATTGGAAGCTTCTACTTTTGATACCTTTGAATATATAACCAGTTTCAGCCTGGGCATTGCAAGAGCTACTTATGATCAATATTTTTTTTGTGACCTCCTAAGCTAAAACAACTAAAAACGCATTGTTTCACAAAATATTTCATGTCACGGAACCCACCATCCTGTTATAGTATGTTAACATGTTGCCATAGTTGCTTCAGACCATTTTTTCTTCTTTTTTTTTTTACTTCTCCTTCCCTAAGTTGATGTGTTTTATTCCTGACCATGTTGTGCTTTTACTCCCCATAGATGTTTATTCCAGTATTCTTTATTCTGTATTTTAACATGTTAAATTAAGCATCTTTTTCGGTAACTTGCTTTCCATTCACTTAACATCATTTTAAAGACAGCATTGCTTTTTAAAATATTGAAGTATACATTTTCAAATGCTGCTGCATATGTCAAGGAATATCTGGTGGGGTGAATGTGGTGAAAGTGACAAAACTGAACAAAGAACAGTAGGGTGCCACAGAACCAGAAATCAAAGTAAGGATCTGTTAAATACCTGTTCTGCTGGGTTCCTGTGGGGGATGTACAAAATCACGAACGCCTTCTCTGTCCTCAGCAAGTTTTAATTGAGGGTGAAAAAGTAAAAAAATACACATGACAAGTTAAAAGAGAGTGCCAACGAATTGTTAAATAACAGCATAAGAAAACTTTTTAAGTGTCACAAGGCTGTATTGGCTTAAGTGTCAAGAGATGAATTGAGTCAGAATGAAAATTATTTGTTAGTAAAACACCAAGCATTTTCTGGGAAAAAGTCTATCACTCATGAGTGCTGAGGTTTTCCTCAAATATTTATGGACCACTAACTCTGGCAGGGCATGATGTTAGGTGTTAATTACAGTTTGCAGGTCTGGAGCTAGAATGAGTTCCAATGTGTTTGACGGGCAGTGTGTTTTTGTTTTTGTTGTTTTTAAAGATTTGTTTATTTATACATACAAGCTGGGGTACAGGCCAGAGGTGTGGGGCGGTGACAGGGTTCACCAGAGACAGAGTGGGGAGCAGAACAAGCAGATCAGAAACACACTGCTGAGGGGAGCAGCGGGTGAGGCAGGAGAGGTCTGCCGCGCCATGTGGGATTCTCCTCTGCTGGGCGTCGAACGCGTAGCGCTCAACCGCTGAGCCACCAGGGAGGCCCCAATGAGCAGTGTGTTTGATGATGAACCAAATTTGGGTTTGATACCTGCTCTTCTAGAAGGGGTACGGTGGGAGGTCATAAGCTAAGCTATATGGTGTATACCTTTAAAGGTGGCAGTGATATCAGAAAAGAGGCCTCTATACACTAAGCTTGCATCATGGTGCCATGGGCATATGGGACAGGATGGAATAGTCAGCTGCCTGTGTCTGGGTCACATTTCAGATTCCATCTCTCATGAGGTTTCTTATGATTCTTCCCAGAGTTGTTGCTGCTTCTTTAGAAATAGCCCACTTGGCTTTTTGTTTTTTGGGGGTTTTGGTCTATTCTAGTCAATATAGCTATATCCACATTTGGAGCTTGGCCTGTTTGTGCGTGTGCAAGGTAGCCTACACTCATACAAAATAAGGTCCAGGAATTCCTCTACAAAATGTTGGGAAGTTTCCAAACATAAGTAAAATTCTCAGTATATACTTAGTGATTCCATGTTCAGCAATCCATCCCTCCCAAGGTGGGGAACACTAGGAGAAAGAGCTATATTAGTGGCAAAATGAGAACAAAATTTCCCAAACAGGAGAAAATCGCCAATCTCATTCAGCGACAGGCTCAAAAAAATCACAAAATAAGGTCTTCCTAAAGAGGCCTCATCTTTCTCTGTCCTGAAAGTGAGCCACTTCATACCAGTGGAAATGTATTCACCAGTGGATTACTAGAGTTGGGTTTTGTTGTTTTTTAATGACATTTTAATCTTGAATTTATTATTCATTGTGTAAACAATTTATATAGTTCTCAATCAGCTGCCATCATTTTTGATGACTTGGACTAATGGAGGAAAGCATTCGTGGAGAAAATCCAAAGCAGTTTGCCATCCAAATACTTAGAGCTTGCTTGTGAAATGCACCACGTGGTTTTCAACTGCAGGTGGGTTCAGATTCAAGGGCATACACCCTGTCCACTCACAAGTTCTGAGCAAAGGGCCCTGTTCCTATTCAACACTCTGCTGCACTGCCTAGATATTTGGTCATCTTTGAACAATGGGGCCCCACATTTTCATTTTGCACTTGGCCCTGAAAATTATGTGGCTAGTCCTGACTTCAGATTCATTTTATTGAATAAATTTTTGCTTGATTTGCATCCCAGAGGATACCCATGCTAACAAAAGAGACTTTCCAAAGGTAGGTTGGAGGACTGACATCCAACATGTGACTGACCTTTGCCTGCTACCCACATGGCTAATGGAAGGATGAGTGATGTGGAGTGAGAGTCCCCCAGTGCCCAGAACAGGAAGGTGGAGTGTTACATGTGACATCAGACTTTAACATCACAGAGAACAAACTCTTCCTCTTCTGTAAAGAGGTATAGAGAAACCCACTCTTTACGGTGGCATTTTAATAAATGTCTGGGCAGGAAAGGTATTATCCCAATATGAATTTTAAGTCCAACTTCTGGCCAGTGAAAGAGATTAGATGTGAGCTGACATTTATGGATGGAATGTTTTGTGACTTAATATAACCAAGCAGGAAGAATTTGTCCTGAGAAAGGCATTCGATGGAGAGGAAACCACAAAGAAAGCAAATGTAGATGCATGTCCTGAGTTGCCCAGGACCTTATTCCTTTGAGAAAACGTGCATCCCTCTTAGGAACCTACCATCCCCCAGCACCCTGCCCTCACTTCTGAGCTTCTCTGGGAGTCAAGGCTCAGGGGGTACCCTAAAGCCCTTGATCTCCTCCCTCATATTGAATCAGACTTTGAAGTCATCATCCCTTCTGCATGCCTCCATGAGGAGATGTTTAGGAGCCATCAGTGCTGATTCTAATGTCCCCGAGTAATGCATTGGGAGCCTTAATGTTTACACATATATTCATGTAACAGTCACCAAATTTAGCATTCCAAAGCTACACTGAACTCTAAAGAATGTATCAGTTTCCTGGAGTTGCTGTAACAAATCACCACTGACTGGATGGCTGTTTAAGAAATTTATTTTCTTACATTGCTGGAGGTTAGAAATCCAACACCAAGGTGTTATTAGGCTACCCTCCCTCTAAAAACCTCCGGAAGGATCTATCTATGCCTGTCTTAGCTTCTGGTAGCTGCCAGCAATCCTTGGATTATGACACATCTTTTCAGTCTCTGCCTCCATTTTCACATGGCGTTCTCCTCTATTTCCACATGGCCTTCCTATAAAGACACCAGTCATCGTGTCTAGGGCCCACCTTAATCCAGTATATCCTCTTCTTAATTTAGATAATTCAGTCTTCAAAGACCTTGCTTCCACATTAGGTCAGTTTGAGGTTCCAGGTCCACATAAATTTTGGAGGAGCATCCTTCAACCCAGTACAAACAGATTTTGATAAAGATAAAATTATCACCTTCAAGTTGCTTACCATCCTGACTGAGAAATAGCAAATACAAATATATATTCTAGAGATACAAAGTGATGAGCCCCATAAAAATATATGTATCAAATAGATAGAGTGCAAGAAGAAGGGGAGACAGTTACCAGAGGACAAGATCAGGGATGAGGTAGCATAGCAGTTGGGTTCTGACTGATAATTAGGGCTTAAACATGTGGAAATAATGTCCTGAGAGATTTGGGGGACATGTGAGGCAGGCAGGGAGGTGAGAATCAAAGGGGCATGTACACGAATGAATTATTTGCATTGGCTGCAAAATAGGACATGTGATGATGCATAATATCCAGGAAAGCAGACTGGAGTAGATGTCAGCATCATGGATATCTGCCTAAAAGCATTTGCACTTTGTTCAGTTCAGCGTGCTGTGAAGTGTTGCTGCTTTTTTTGAAGGGAGGTGATAGTTTGCACTTTGTGATTTGAATAGACTCAATGTGGAGCAAGTATGTTGCATTCATTCATCATTAGTGTCACACATGTGTATTGTCTACTGGGCTCTGAGGACTATAATGGATCTGAGAAGATAATGGTAAGTTACATCGATGTTTCCTACCCACTAGAAGCTTTCTATCCAGTATAAAAAACAGGGATCTCAGGATAGAAACTGGGTGTTATGATTAAACATGTTACGAGTCTTTTAAGAATATATAGGAGAAATCCTTATTTTAATTTTTTTAAAAAGATTTGTTTATGCATACAAGCTGGGGTACAGGCCAGAGATGTGGGGCGCCTAGAGGGTTCACCAGAGACAGAGTGGGGAGCAGAACAGGCAGATCAGACAGAAATACACTGCTGAGGGGAGCAGCAGGTGAGGCAGGAGAGGTCTGCAACGCCATGTGGGAATCTCCCCAGCCGGGCATCGAACGCATGTCGCCGCTGCGGCGGCATGGCGCTTAAACTGCTCTGCTACCGAAATCCTTATTTTAGCTATAAAAATATTTTAAAAGAGAGTGATGTTAAAACTGAGATGGGACAGTTGGAAACTGAGGAGAGGTGGAAAGAGGGCACGAAGAGTGCCCCAAGCAACTTGTTTGAGAGCTCATAGGCTAGAGCCTTCCAAAGAAATGGAAAGCTGTGGAGGAAGGGCAGTGGGTGGGTGGGGATGGTCAGCACAGTGTAGGGAGGAGGACAGGAGTCAAGTTAGAAGCAGCGGCAGGTGTGAAATCTGTCATAAAGGCAATGACATAGAGTTGGATTATTAGCAAGATTTCCCATGGGCTGTTTTGTAGAGAAGAGAGTAAAACATGTTGATCAGGGAGAGAGAAATTGGCAGGCTGGCTAGGGAAGTAGCAGTAGGAATGGAAAGAAGAATTCATGCTTAAGAGCTACATAGAAGATATAATCTACTGAACTGATCGGATGTAGAGCTGAGGAAGAGGAGGGAACCACAGATGACCTTCAGGTGCAGGCCACCAAATGTATGGTTCATGGAAAGGGAGGGTGTCGGGGGTGGGGAGAGAAGAAAGTAAGTTCAGCTTAAGGAAATTTGAGACTCTAGGGAGATATTTAGTAAGAGATATCCAGTAAAGAGATAAACTTGAATATCAGTCAAAATATCTGAGTTCAGATCATAATATGGAAGCCATAAGCATACGAATTGTAATTGAGTGAATTGAGTGAAAATCAAAGAGGACCTAAGCCAGAACTAGAGGGAATGAGCAGGCTATGGGGACTAAGGTATATGGTCAATAAAGTAGGATGGAAACCGGAAAAGAATGGCCTCATAGAATCCCAAGGGAGATAGTATTTCAGGAAGTGAATTGTTGATTCATTTGATGCAACTTAGGTAACAAATAAGATAAAGACTGAAAAAATGTCTATTAAATTGAACAGCCAAGCTCTCCTTGGTGTCCTTTGTAGAAGGACATTGGAACCCTTTATCTGGCTCATGAAATTTGCTGATGTAGGAAAGTGGAGGCAGAAATAAATGATTAGTAGTCAGACAAGCCATCTCCATCTTTGGTAACAGGGATGATGGTGATGTTATTGACAGAAAGAGGGACACAGACATAGAAGTTATTTATGTGGGGGAAGAGGAGATAATGAGCTCCATTACTTACAGGAAAACATCCTGAGGAAATCTCCTGCTTGTGTAAGCAACCCTAAGATAAGCATCCTCACACATGTTCCCCTGGAGACCCATGTAAGAGCTCCTCCAGGGATGAGCTCTGAATGGAGCCACTGAGTGATGCTTAAGGTATAAGGATATTTAGTGCCAAGACTCCTCAGTAGCTCTTCAGAAGGGCTCTCCCACCTTACACCCCAACAATGTGTGAGTGTTCATATCTTCTCAGTGTTTGTTATGATTCTACTTTCTAATGTATGCAAGTCTGATGGGAGAAAAGTGATATGTTATGGCTTTAAAATAAACTTTACCAATTATTACTACAATTATTTTTTCATATATTTATAGGTATTCTCCTTGGATTATGTAGTCATGTCCTTTATCCATTTTTTTGTTTCCAACTGGTTTCTTATCATTTTCTCATTATTTCATTGATAATGCTTTCATGATGATAAACCTGCTTTAGTTTTAGATGTAAATAAGGATCTTGAGTTGGTATCCTGGATTTAGTGTGGGTCTTAAATCCAAAGACTGGTGTCTTTCCAAGAGAAAGTTCAGGAAGATTTGGGACCCACAGAGACACTGACCAAAAAAAAAAGGTGAAGATAGAGGTAGAAAATCATAGCTATACATCTGTAATTCAAGGGACACCAAGTTCTGCCTAGCCAACAGAAGCTAGGGAGAGGCAAGAAAGAAATTCTCCCTCCAAAACTTCCTAAAGGAACCAACACTGCTGACACTTCTATTTCAGACTTTTGAGCTCTAGGACTCTGGGAGACTAAATTTTTGTTGTTTTCTGCTCTCCCAAGTTTGTGGAAATTTATTTCAGGAGCCCTAGGAAATTGTTACATGTATTTGAGGGTTTAATCTTCCATACCCCAGGATGAGAATTTGGGAAAATTCTTAGCTTGTCTAGCCATTCTTTATTTCTGTCACACTTGCCATTTTGACTTTTTGAGTTAGATGCTTATATCTTCAAATTTTATATTTCTTCTCACTAATATATATATATGGAAGGTTATAAATTTTTCTCTAAGGAGTCTTCATTCTGCAAATACATATCTATATATCTATAGATATATATGCAATCACAGATATAGAACATTCTATTCTTTTCTAATATGGTTTCTCTTTTGAGCTATGAAATATTTAGGAATATCCTTTTGTTTCCAAGAATAAGGTTGGCATTTGTTATTGTTGCTCTACCCTTTTCATTATCATTTGTTTATGGTCTGAGTACAGGGTTCAGTTATATCTTGAGCCATGCGGTAGCCAGAGGTCACAGTATCATTCATTGAAAGGTTGCTCATTGTACTGATTCTGCAACATCACCTCTTACACATCCAGAACTATAGAGTGCCCGGTCTAGTATTTCTAGATATTCTGTTCCTTTGGTCAATTTATCTTTTATCCAGTAACATCCCATTGTTCTCACTGATACAGGTTTATAAAATTTATGGCACAACAAGTCCTATCTCTTTCCAATCTTGTCTAATTATTGTATATTTCTGCTAATAAAAACTGTTCTTCTTGGTCAGGATTTTCATTGTGATTTCTTGGAATCTATAAATACATTGGGAGAAAATTTATTTTTTTTCCACTATTGAATTTTTCCACCTATGAATATGACATGGTTCCTATTTATTTAGTTCTTTAAAAATTATCCCAATGGATTATTAAGCATACTGTATTCTTTTTGAGTTATTCCAGTAAATGTTTACACTTATTACCAGGTATAGTGTATTTTTAAGCTATAGTAAATAGTATCTTTTTAAAATTGAACTTTGAGTCTTAGTTGAATTATATAGAAATGCATTTACTAATGTAATGTACTAATGTACATTAACTCAGAGTAACATTGCTGAACTCTACAAATAATTTATCTTTAGATTTCCTTTTAATTTTTTACCTTCACAATCATCTTATTTGAATAATTTTGTTTCAGCCTCTCCAATCGCACCTTTATTTCCCTTTTTGCACTGTCTGTGACCTCCAGTATAATGTTGAATAGGAATAGTGAGTGTGGATATTCTTTCTTATTCCCAATTTCAAATAGAAGGCTTTCAATATTTCATCATTAATAAAATGTTTGCTAGAGGTAAATACCCTTTATTAAACAAAAGGCATTTAATTTTATTCCTATTTTGCTAAAAAAATTTTATTGAATAGATACTGAATTTCATCAAGTTCTTTTTTGCATCTGTTGAGTAAATCATACCATTTTTCTCTTTTTTTCTGTTAATGTAGTGACTTACAGTAATTAATTTTCTAATGTTAGACTTTTTCACTTCTGGGATAAATCCTACTTGGGCATGACATATTATCATTTTAATGCATTCCTGTATTTGGTTTGCTGATACTTTTGTTATAATTTTGCATCTATTTTTTATGTGATGTTTTCTATAAATATTTTTAAGTGATGTTTTCTATAAATTTTTTTTCTCATAATGTTCTTGTCAGGGATTGTCATTTTGTTGACTTTTTTCTATATTTTAAAATAGTTTGTATATTAAAAGTATTTGTTTCCAGATTGATAAAACTCATAGATGAAGGCACTGAAGCACCTAGTTTCTTTGTGTGAAGATATTTAATTACTGATTCAATTGCTTTTTACATGTGTATAAGAACATTTAGATTTTCCTTTATGGGCAGGCACTTTGAACTTGTATTTTTCTAGGATTTGCCAATTTTCCCTAAATTTTCAAGTATGTTGATGTTAAGTTTATGCTATCCTCTTGATATTTTTTTTTACATCTACAATATCTTTAAGTAATCTCTGTTTTCATGATTAATGTTGCTCTTTTGATCTTTTTTGTTTTATCTTGAAACATCTGATCAGTGGCTTCTCAGTTTTATTAATTATTTCAGAAATTATAAAGTGGGGTTTTATTGACTCACTACACTGCATATTTATTTTTAAGTTCCATTTCTTTTCTACTCTTTGTTGTTTCCTGCTTTGTATTTTTCTCTCTAAATTTTTTCTTTACTGTGGAAATTTTCAAGCATATGCAAAAGTAGAGAATAGTAAAATGAAGCATCAGATACTCATCATTTAATTTCCACAACTATTGATAGATGATCAGTTTTACTTCATCTATGCCCCCATTCACTTTCCTCTGTCTTTAGATTATATTTGGGGCACAATCCCAGCCAGTAACCATTTTCCCATTAAATATTTTAGTATATATCTCTAAGTGATATGGAAAAGTAGTGTTTTTAATTTATTTTTGCATAGAAGAACTGGGTGCAGGCTAAAGATGCAGGGGTTGAGAGGATTCACCAGGGACAAAATAGGAAGCAGAATAGGAGATTTACTGAAATACACTGCTGAAGGGTGAGACAGGAGAGGTCTGTTGTGCCATATGTGGGTTATCTCCCTGACTAGGAATAGAACTCAGGTCCTTGCAATGATAGTGCTGAGATCACAGCACTGAGGCTTAACCCATAGGCCACCAGGGAGGTCCTGTTTGAATTTGTAGATTTTATTTTGGAAAATTTGAAATATGTATAAAAGTACAGAAAGTAGTATAATGGAACTTAAAGTACTCATCCTCCAGCTTGAGCAGCTGTCAATTCATGTTATCTATTTCCTCTGCATATCCCCTATTTCCTCCCTCTACATTATTTGAATAAAATTTTTATTTAAAGAAACATCCATGCATATCTTTTCACTTGTGACTATCTTGAATGTATTCATAAAAGCTAAGAACTAGTTACAAAATATAGACACATCAATATTTTCATTTCTACAAATTATTAACAGTAATTCTTTCCTATCATCAAGTATCCCGCAGAATGCATTTTTCTAATTGTCTCCCTTTTCCTTTTGAATCATGACCCAAATCTATACATTTCATTTATTGATATGTCTCTGAAGTTTCTTGTTAACCTATAGATTCTCCATCTCTCTCTTTTACTTCCTGGTTTTGACTTTAACAGTTTGAATATTTTAGTGTATATGCCATTAAGATTGGCTATCAATTTACTATGTTTTGAAAATATTTGAAAATATTTTGAAAATATCTGAAATATTTCTTTTCTGGAGTGTAATGTTTCCAACTAGTTACATAGTTATGTGGCATTGTTTCATTCAAATTTCAATCTTTAAGAATTAGATTTAGGGCCTCCCTGGTGGCCTAGGGGTTAAGTCTCAGCTTTATTACGCTATCTCTGCTGTGTTCTGAGTTGGATCCTCCGCCAGGAAGCTAACCCACCTAATGGCACAGTAGACTTCTCCTGTCTCATCTACTGCTCCTCTTAGCAGTGTATTTAACTAAAATCTGCCTGTTTTACTTCCTACTCTGTCTCTGATGAATCCTCTCACACCCTGCACCTCAAATTCTAAACAAATCTGATCAAATTCTAAAAAAAAAAAAAGAATTAGATTTAATTTTTATTTTTAAAACCTCATATATTTTTCATAATCTAGAATTTCTCCCCTCAGGTGTGATCACCATGGTTTTACTACCACCAATATACACAATGGAATACTACTTACTCAGTGATCAAAAGATAGATTTTAAATTTAATATTTTTTTATACTATTGCCAGATTCCGATATCAAATCCACTAGGCAAGAAGTATTCATAGCTAACATTATAGCTTCTTTTATTGTCTATTCTGTTTTTCTCCCTGTAGGTATTCATTATTTTATATTTTTTACTTATTCTTATGACATGTAACATACATCTATAAATCTCTCTCTCTCTCTATATATATATAGAGAGAGAGAGATCTATATATCTATATAGATCTATATCTATAGATATATCTATAGATATATCTATATAGATATCTATAGATATATCTATAGATATCTATCTCTCTCTCTCTCTCTCTCTCTCTCTCTCTCTATATATATATATATAGAGAGAGAGAGAGAGAGATATCAGTTACAGGTATAACAGTTACATATCTTTTTATTCCTTTTTTAAAAAAATATTTGAACCAGGGGCCTCCCTGGTGGTGCAGCGGTTAAGCGCTGCGCTGTGGAGCTGTCAGCAGTGGTGACGCGAGTTCGACACCCGGCCCGGGAGATTCCCACATGGTGTGGCAGACCTCTCCTGCCTCACCCGCTGCTTCCCTTAGCAGTGTATTTCTGATCTGCCTGTTCTGCTCCCCACTCTTTCTCTGGTGAACCCTCTCGCCACCCCACGCCTCTGGCCTGTATCCCAGCTTGTATGCATAAATAAATAAATCTTTAAAAATATATATTTGAACCAGATTGTAAACCTCTGTGGGTCTTTTTTTAATATTCCCTCTCTCCTTCCTTCTCCAGTAATTTATTTGTTGAAGAGAAAACAGGTCATTTTTTCACATAGAGTTTAATATAATCCAAATTTTGCTGATTGCACGTTTCTAATACTAATTGACATGTTCCTCTTTCATATTCCTATAGATTTAAAAAACTTTTATGATTCTTTGTTATTTTTGCTGTTCTTTTTTGCTTTTTAAAGATGAATGCTTGTTTGCACTAATATTTACTCTTTTTTTCTTTGTGAATGTTTAACGTGATATATTTTCTTCTACATTCAGTTTTACCAGAGTTCTGTAAATTTTGAAATGTAATTTACTTCCCTTTTATTCAGTGGTAAATACTTGCTAATTTCTGTTATGATTATTTTCTTTGACTTTTGGCTTTTATATTTTTAGAGATGCTCCCTAGAGTCTGAACTCGTGAGAACTTCCCTAGTTATCTTTATGGTTTTGACTTTAGTTTCCCAGCATGTGGTCACAGAACACATTCTCTACTGTAGTAATCTACTACCCCATATATATAGTGTGTATATGCTATAGTCAATCACTCCTCTGAAGTTTGTTGATATTTTCTTTATCATTTATGACCCAGTGTATAAACATTTCTTATAAATGTTCCATTTGGACTTGGAAATAATATGTTTCCTGTTCTGTAGTTGGTTGGTGAAATGTTCTCTAAATTTAAGTTGTGCTATATAGGTGTGTGTGTGTGTGTGTGTATGTGTATATGTGTGTGTATAATCCTATATGAAATTAGGTCTTAAATCTATTTGAGATATTTTGTCCTTCTCTTTTATCTTTTTTAAAACAGATGCTTTTTACACTTTTTCTTTTTTTCTAAACATTTAAAGCAATATTTTTTCTTCTACATTCATACACACACACATACATACATACATACATACATATATATGTATTACAACTTAAATATATGTTTTCTGGATGTCAAAATAAAAATTCTGCTTTTTTTGAAAAGCATTTTTTGTTTACTTAATATATATTCAGTTAGTTTTGATAGTTTTCTGTGAATGGAATTTTAATGCTATGTTTCATTTTTATAAAATTTGGTACTTTTAAACTGTATAAATTATTCAAATCCCCCAATTACTGCTTTTCCACTGGGAACATTTTGTTTATTGGAAACAGTTCCAAACTCTGATAAAGGTGGCAGGTAGTACATTGGATAAAAGTCTGCTGAGAATGTTCAACACAATTAACATGTCATAGCCCAGCTCAATGACATTTGTTATGGATATTTAGGGAGTGCCCTATACACACACACACACACACACACGTATATATAGGATGTGTGTGTGTGTGTGTGTGTGTGTGTGCGTGAATGTGATAGGCATGTTGGCATGCAGAAGTTTGGTTATGTGTCTGATAACCAATGTGGTTTTGCTTTTAGTTCAACTTTTGATGCATAATTTCAGTATTTTTGTAATACGCTGCTGTTGTTGTCCAACTCAAGTTTATGAAGAATAATAAATTATCATAGTTCCCACTTGACCATGCAGTAATGGGAACCATGGAGGTAGAAGTTATGGTTTTGGTATATGTTTGGGAACGTCATCTACTTGGACCCATTGTCCAAGCTGTGTGCCATTGTCAGGACAGGTTGTGACTCACTCTAAAAATGGCTCTGTGATGGTAAGTGGTAGGCATATTTCAGGATGTTTCAGCTTTTTTATCATTTATCAGTTGGTGTGCTCACTTGTGTAAGTTTTTTACCTTCCCTAATACAACCAGATTTTGAGAAACTGTCATAGTTCTCAAATTGTAATATGTGAATTTGCTTCTACCATGACTTTGTATTGACCTGAACAGGGTTGGATCTTCCCACAGCTTTTGAACTCATATTCCCAGGATATAATTTTTGAACCACTAAGAAATAGGCCTGTAACTAACAGAGCCATCTCCAAGGCAAAAATGATGTTCCAGTCTGTGTCAGTGGTTCTGTGTCTCTTTAAATGCATATATTTTTAAAAAGTGTTTAACATTCTTTTGAAGATATCAGTAAGTCTGCATAATGGGAAAAAATAAGTAATAGCAAAAACAGTCCAATCAAAGAAAATTAAAAAGTAGAATTCCATTATAATTCTAAAGAGACAATAGAAAAAATACTAGATAGCAATATTACTAATCTCAGACCATTTTCACTCATTTAATAATAGTTATTTCATGTGGTAAAACCAAATGTTTCTGTTAAATCAATCTTAGTTTTGTGTTTTTCGAATCTTCTGGTTCACCAATCAATAACAGAGAGCAATGAGCTTAAACCTTCAGTGGAAGGTTAACAGAGAGCAATAAGCTTAAACCTTCATCAGTGGAGAGTTTGCTTATTTCTTTTTGTAATTCTACTAATTTTCACTTGATGTATTTGAAGCTATGTTGTGATGAAGTGCATGTACATTTTAGCTTTTTTTAATCTTTCTGATGAAATAACACTCTCTCTAGTAAATTTTTTACTTAATATCTATTATACCCAATAATGACAGATCTGGTAGCTCCCCCTGCCCCCAGTGATGCTTTAATTTACAATTTTTTCTTTTTTTCTGAATGTTTTAACATATCTATTATAAACAGCATATAGTTCTGTTCCTTATGATATTACCTTATGTTATTTTATTTTATACTCTACATTTGTATTTTTTTTTCTTTATTGAGGTAACATTGGTTTACAACACTGTTTATGTAGAAACTTTCTTCCCTCCCTTGCCTTCTTTTGGATTTGTTGGTACTTATTCTATTTTTTTCTAAACTACGAGTTTGGAAACTATACACCTTGTTTCTATTATTTCATGTTATCTGTTAAATACAAAGTATGTTAATTAGTCAAATTCTAAAGTTAATCAATAGATTTCTTTACTCCTGAATCTTTAACTGTACTTACCCTCTGCATACTATAACTATATGTTGTATTTGGGTCTACTTAGCCCTACACATTTTTCTTTATAAAGTCAATGTTTCTTTAGCTTCACCCCACAATTTCTTCTTTCTGTTCCTTCCATGCATTATCATATCTTTATCTTTAATTGTATAATATCCATAATGCTCAGAATATATCCTTTAGACTTTCCTTTGGTATGGCCTAATTTGGCAAACTCTGTTTCTTAGCCTTGTTTTTAAAATACATTTGCCCATTGTTTGTGGAAGTCTGGTCTATCAACATTTCGTTATTTTTTCTTGGTACAGGGGCATTTTCTTTCAGTGCGTTTCTCACTTCCATTATTGCTGAATAGCAGTCAGTTGTCAATGTTTCTCCTCTGAGGGTAAATTATATGCATTTTAGAACTTTCTTTGTCTTTACCTAGTCCTCAATTTTATTTGATTAGTACATCATAGTATGATTTATTAAGTCTAGGGAGAGATTTACTGTCATTTTTCTGGCTTGGGTTTTATTAGGCTTTATGAATATTATTTGTGGAAATGCTCTCCCATTGTTTTAAACATGTCTTCTGTCCCATTCTCTCTTTCTTCTTCTCCAATTAGATGCATTTTAGAAATCCTACCTCTAAATGTCATTTCTTGTAACCATTTCTTTGCTTCCCCCGCACACACACATTTTTGTCTCTCTGTACTGAGGTAGTGCTTTTATACTCTGGGTAATTTCTTCAGACATATTTTCCAGTTCACTAACTTTATCTTCAACTATTTCCAATCTATTCTTTAAGTTTTTAGATTTTGGTGACTTAGGTAAGCTTATTTTGTTTCAGTAAGTTCTATTTCATTTGTTTTCAATCTGCTTATTCATTTTTCATCATGAGTTATTCTTTTCCTATGCTTTTTGTTCTCTCATATATGTTTTAAATGTTTTTATGTGCACTCACATCACAGTCTATGAAAATTTGACTAATATTTGTAAGATTATATTGAAAATCCTAGAAGATCCTAATATTCTGTTCAGTGATTTTTGGTGAGTCTCCTTTGAAGTTGATTTTGTCCATGGTATATTTTATAAATTCAGATTGTGAGTGGGGACATTTGTTTCCTTGATCGGGGCATGTTTGTCTAGAAGAATTTTGAACTACATTAATTTCTGGTATTTGAACTTCCTGTGCAAGTACGGCATGTTCCCTATCCATATCTCTGATAAAAATATATTTTGTTGCTATCTCCTTGAGTAGGATGGCAAAATTTCTTTCTTGCCTAACTTCTACCAGGGATGAGCTCTCTGAGGATTCCCAGTTATGTGGAAGTTATTCTAACTTCTCAGCACGTAGGGCTCACAATCTCATTTCCTGTCTTAGCCTGATCTTTAGGTCCCAGATCACTGGAGTTCTAAATTTGATGTCCCTATCCTCACCACATTCTTCATAATGATAGAATATGTGCTTACCTCTCTGGTTTTCAGTCCACTCTTTTTCCTCCTGAACCCAAAGATTTTTTTTTTTTACAAAAAGATTCTCCTTTTTGTAAGACTAGTTGTGGATTTTTAATAGGTATTAAGTTTAATTTAGATTTTCTGGGTTTTATTTTAAATGGGAGAACTTACAATTGGAACTTATGTCATAGGCTTACTTTTTGGAGGGAGAGAGATGTGCAGTCATGGCAGGAGGTGAGAAGAAAGGGGACTTTATCATCCCAGATATAGTCAGTACATGTTGAGAGTTTCAGAATTCTTTTTGAAGATCACAGCAGGGTCACCCTGGGAAAACTGTGGTTTTTAGATACTCCCTAATATCCTACAGTTGCAATTCTCCGTCTTCTAAGACTAACACAATAAGTGAATCACATAACTTTTTATATTTGGATTAATCAAATAATACAATTTATTTAATACAAGGCAGTACAGTTATGACTGGAGCTTCACAAGGTTGTTAGTACCTGGAACTAATCCCCAAATCTCAGCATGTGGATTTTATATGGCTGCTTAAGCTCTCCTGCTATGTGTCATTTGATAGCCACCTCAAGGCAAGAGTTGGACTCCATGGGAAATCTGGATAATGTGTAGTTATCATTAGATTTAGGCTTTATTTCTTATCCTTCTGAATCTTACTAGAAGATTGTTGTCATTTTGTAAGAATGAGATATGTGTCCACTTGGGTTTTGTGAGAATGAGTATATTAGAACTTTGGATTTGTGAAGGTTAAATACAGCCTCATTGAAGGTGAGCAAAAGCTAACTTGAAGAACATGTTCACAAGAGTTCCCATTTCAATATGGCTCAATCTTGTACTGGAACTTGGAACTTCTTCAGAACCCTTCCAAGAAAGATTCTCCTCCTGCTAGGATTTTGTGCTCTGGTTTTTCTTACTCTGGTTTTTCTAACAAGCTATGATTCCATTTGCTTCTGTATTTTAGGACGTTCTAGTCCTTGTTTATTTATTCATTTTTTTAAAGATTTATTTTATTTATGCATACAAGCTGGGGTGCAGGCCAGATGTGTGGGGGCGTGAGAGGATTCACTAGAGACAGAGTGGGGAGAAGAACAGGCAGATCAACTGAAATACACTGCTGAGGGGAGTAGAAGGTGAGACAGGAGAGGTCTGCTGTGCCATGTGGCAATCTCTGGCCGGGTATCTAACTCATGCTGCAGTGGCTGTGGATAGCTTCATAGTCTGAGACTTAACCCATTGCACCACCAGGGAGGCCCCGTAGTCCTTGTTTATTTTTTATAGTCAGTTGATACATGGATAGTAATATAAACACTTATCGTTTACAATTTGTATAATAGAACTAATAGCTATTGAAACATAATATAAAATGTTTCTTAATTTCCAAACATTTCTAGTTTAATTCCTGGAAACTGTTTGAAAATAACAGGTGTCCTCTTCGGTAAAAAATAATGTTGTTCCTGCAAATGAAAGTCTGATTTCAGATGTTAACAAAGGAATCAGAACTATACTACCTATACAGATAATTTATCAAAGTTAAAATTATAAAACTTGGCCCTCAGCTACTATAGTTGAAATGTTGATGTAGATGGAACTTTCAGAGGAATTAACATATTTCATATGAAATCATGCATATAAATAAAGATGAAGCTCTCATCAATGTCATCTGTTTATTCTCTCTCTTAGTAGGCCTGTGCCTCAATGTTAATATAAATTTTCCTTTTCTTGGAAATGTCTGGTAATTATTAATGTCTCCAGCTGAGAAAGTTTTCATGAAAAATCTAGATGGATATTTCTATGACCTGTCCACTGAGTAGGCCTAATGGTAACCCCAAAACAACATACCTGGTGCCCAGATTGTGGTCTTTAAATACATCCCCTACTTAAAGGAATGAGGGCTTCTTCAAGGGTTGGCTGGCTCCTGTGGCAGGAAATATATGAGGTCACAAGACATATTTTTGTCCCAGAAGTGAAGAGACTATCAAAGGCTAAAAAATCATGCCATAAAGTCACAAGAATAAGCATGAATGGGTCGCAACTAGCCATAAATGGACCAGTAGAAAAAAATTAAGAAGAATAAGGGATGAAATTGCTTGAAACAACATTAAGTCCAGTGACACTCAAATGAAAAGAGAGAGGAGAGTTAAAGGAAAACCACAAGCAACTATTAATTGAATCACATTAGAATTAACTCCTCACTCAGAAAATTGACAACTAAAAGGAAAGAAATAAGTGGCCATGTATCGTATTTTCTGATATGAGTTGTGTTTCTAAGTAGCTATACATTCCCAGCTAATGAGGGAAATATTCTTTTATACTGAAGAATATTAACTAACGCATAGGGAAGAAGTTATAAAATTAGATAATTGTTGTTTTAAGCCCTTAATGAAATCACTGGTACTTCATAAAGCTAAAGATCTTTTTTTTTTTGCCTAATCCCTTCTAATATATAAACATTTTATACATTTTCCCAGGAGAATATTATATATTTGTGTACATATACACACATATACACATGTATACACACATATATAACACACACATATATGAATTCCATAATAAAGATTATAGAGAATTTACATATTTTATATGGTGTGTTTGAGAGAGAAAAGGGGATAAGTAAAGTAAAATCTGGAGCATAATTAAAGCCAGGTAACGGGAATATAAAGATTATTATCTCTTTTCTTTACTTTTGAATATGCTTGAAATTTTTCATAATAAAATTAGGATAAATATATTTTGTATCAGTTGAAAGGACTTGAGCAGGAATTTAAAGGGCTTGGTTCTTATTTTAATTCTGTAATAGGAGAGGTATTTTAAATAAGACACATTCCTTCTTTGAGTGTTCCCTTATCAATGAAATAGTTTGTGCTACATCATAGTGTTTTCACACTTGTTAATTGGAATTTCGATCTGGAGAAATTAAAAAAAAAGATTTTGTGTTGAATATAAGTTTGGAAGAAACTGCATATAATATTCCCTTCTATTAGAATCATGATGCATATTAGCATTTTGGAGCCTATGAGAACTTGTGAACAAATAAGGAACCAGCCCGACAATTGAACTCTGTAACTCAGTGTTTCTCATACAGTTAATGAAAACACCCTTCCCCTTGATGTTTTTCATTTACTATCTATGGAACTTTGGAGAAAACTCTGGACCATATGACCTCTAAGGGCCCTTTTGGTACAAAAATTCTATGAGACTATGATGCTATGAGTCTTTTAAAATGTCTATGGAAAATCAAAATAGTCAGTTAATACAGTGGGAAAAAATCAATCAAATCAGTTGTCTGACTGAAGTGACTATTTAATTCAATCCAAATGTTTTATCAAGTAGCCCCAGGTAGACCAGCCTGAGTGTTTAAAAAATAATCTTGGCAGCCTCCTCTGAATCCAAGCTTTGTTATACTGAGCTTGAGCAAAGCCCCAATTCATTTGGTCTATCATAGTGATCAATGCTGATTACTCAACAATCAGATGGGTCACAGTGATTGGTGTCAATCAGAGAACTCAGCAATGGGCAAGCTCTCTGAAATGACTACCATGGCCTCATTTAGAATATGTTTATTTGATCTACATATGTTTGTTATTGCCATATTTTCTCCATAAAATAATGTTGCCAATCTCCACTCAATTACAAAAATTCATAGGGGGTCATAGCCATAACAATATGGAGAGTGTAAAGTGGTTCGTGGCTGACTACCCTTTAAATGATAATTTTTTTTTTCTAAAGCCAAGTAACATCTCTTTTATCCTTTTTTAAGATAAATTCAAATCTTTGAAACAGGAGAACAACCCCCCAACACTTCAATCTCAGGAAGAGAGAAAGCTATTGTCAACATTTTCCGCTTTGTAGAAATTTTTGGAATGTTAGTGTATGTGGGAAAATGGGAAGGCACATGAGTAGAAGTGCATCATTAACATTAAAAATCTGCTCAGTTCTGTGTCTATCCTGCATTTATGATCATTAAATGACATTTAAATCAAACACTTAATTTTTAGATAATTACGGATTCATATGCAGTTGTAAGAAATCATAAACTTTTTTAGTACGTATCTCCCAATAATAGTATCTTGCAAAACTATTGTATTACAATCAGAATCATAGTGTGTAATTTGTAGAAGATGTCAAAAGTAAAGAGAGGAGAAAGGAAGGGGCCGAAGATAGAATTTTTGCATGAACTTCATTTCAGATTGTCTACATAACTTCCGTGTTTAAGAGAAGAAATCCAAGATACTATTTTTCAAAATCAGATATGAGTTATCCTGATGCTCTCTTGCTGTATTTGTTTAAGTAAAATGAAAGATTTTATGTGTATATGAAGTTTTAGGGTACTTAGCAGCCAAACTTAGAAGTAAGAATATGATTTAGTATATGTTCCCATACTCTCTCCAAAATGCACAGGGTCTCCAATGTCTCAAGGTGCAAACCAAAGAAAATTTATTAGAATCTAGACTTAATGAAAAGATTTCTTGGATTGAATTTGTTGTCTTGTGAAACTTTAAACCTGTCATTTATCCTGAATGTTACAGGAAGGAATGCATGTTTTGCCTCTCTGCTTGGGCCATCTGGAATGTTAAAACAATTCCCTAGAGCACTGACTGCCCCTGTCCACTTACCTTAACAGACTTACTTCTGTGTGTGCCTTTGTAACAATGGAAGAATCATTTCTCTTCTTTCTTCAACTGTTGTAATTATTTATCCAAATACATGTGCCAGATGAAACCTGCTGCAACCATAGGTACATTATCTATTCCTGCCCATCGCTCAGATCCTTGGGTGATGCAAACTCGTGTGTGTGCCAAGGGTAAATATTTGACCGCTGTTCCAGCCACCATTGTACAGCCCCTGAGTGACCCTGCATTAATTAGCTGAGAATTTCAGGGCTTTGAATCTGATTGAATCAAAATATTGTTTTTACAAGTTGATGAAGGCTCTTGATTGATGTGGACCCTGCTGATTCTTTAAAGGATTAAATTGTATGTACAGATTACAGAGTCTTGGCTGTCACTGCTTAAAAGGGGATTGTTTTTTAACAAAGCTCTAAAAAAATTAGTGCTATGGTGTTTTTTCCTCCCAATGGGTGAGGCGATCATTTCAGTGGTCAGATACATGTGTTTGAAGAAAAGAGAATAAGAAAAATGGAGGGATTGATCAAGAAAAATATCAGGTAGAAATAGAGGCAGAAGAGAAAGACAAAAAGAAATGAATCGGGAAGGAAGAAGAGGCTTGTCTTCCAATCATCCTGAAAATCTGTTTTGTGTGCACATCTCCCATGGTAAAGCCTGCCATATTTTACCCTGGGTACAGGAAAGGAACACAATCATCGGGGTCTGAGCTGGTCAGGGCTTAGAGGAATTGAATGGCATGCAGCATCTCCAGCGAGCTACACTCACATGGCCCCGGGGTCACACAGCTCTCTGCCTGCTGAACCTGAGAGCCCCACAGCATGAGTTAGAGACAACAGGACCCAGAGTCAGGCTCTCGTCCAGAGAAAGGGCAGGACAAGAAAAGCTCCAGGGGAACACTGGCGCGAATAGCTGTGGAAGGAGGCAGAGTGCAGTTTTCCCTTCCATATTAATGGGCAATATCCACATCCCCCTAAAAGGCAAGTTTCAAAATGTGGCCCTTTTTTATTTTTCTTGCTCAGGATCTCTTCTATTGGCCCCATGTTGATGTTTTTCCACCTGCAAATTTGCAAAACTTTAATCTAATTTCATCATGCACCTGTTAACTTGAAAAATGACTTTTCTCATGAGCTCTGTGTTATGTAATGAATCAAAACCAATCAGCACACAGGAGAAACAATAAAACAGAGCACAAATCATTTGTGCCCAGAGCAGGGAGATTGCCGAAGGTCTTAGCCCACAACCCCGACACAGTTTCCGAGAATGAACCTCTGGTTTTTAAATAATTCTGGGAACCTACTGCATCTCCTAGGTTCTTTTGGGGACATATTAGCTAGGATCCTGAGTACTTTCTGAAGTTTTATTCTCCTTTCACTTGTCCCATGAAATGGGTTGTGAACATTAGTTAACCCATAATGTGTTAAGTAGAACAGGGTAATAAGTAGTAGCATCCTGGAGCATGGAAAGAGAATCTGTATGAAGTAAAACTATATAAGCCTGTGTTTTGGTTTTCTAAATAATCAATTTTACAAAACTGCGTACAGTTCATTAAAATGAGTGTGTGAGTGAGTGCTGTCTTAGTCCATCCTGGCTGCTCTAACAGATAGAATGGCTTGTAAGCAATGGAAATGTATTTCTCACAGTTCTAGAGGCTGGAAGCCTGAGATCAACGTGCCAGAACAGTCTGGTTCTGGTGAGATACCACTGCCAGCTTTTCCTTACAGCCTCATGAGGCAGAGAATAGAGAGGCAAAGCCAGCTCTCCCAGCATGCTCCCTTTAAGGGTCCTTATCCCATGCATTGAGGGCTTCACCCCCAGCACCTCAAATCCTACTAACCTTCCAGAGAGCCCACCTCTTAATATCACCACATTGAGGGGCTGGGACCACAAGCATTCAGTGCATGACAGATGCAGAGTAGTAGGTGTAAAATCTAAATGAAGAAGATGGAGGATGAGTAGGGTGAAGACGAGACTGAGGAAGATGTGGATGATGGAGAAGACCACCCTGAGCTGTGGGTCTTCAGAGACACCTGGAGAGTGAGGGTTAAAGGAGAAGTCATAAGAAATTAGGGCACTTGGTGGCTATTTGACTTAGTTGCAGTGGGAGAATGATATGGAGCTGAAAGGCTGTTTCATTCACTGTACACATCCAAACAGAGGGGTGACAGAAGGAAAGTGCCAGAGGATTTACTCTGTCAAGGTAGCTGTTAGAAGCTGCACAGTCAAACCTTTATTGAGTGGGTCCTAGTCTGGCGGGTTATCATCTATAAAATTTCAAAATAGATAGTTTCCTGATTCCTGGCCTCAAAGAATCTGATTTAGCAGGAATGAGGAAGGATCCTGAAGTAGGTAATTAAGAGACCCTATAGTCAGCACCTCCTTACATTAAAGTGCATACAGATAACCCAAGGATCTTGTTGCAAAGAAGATTCTCATTCTGTGTGTGTGTGTGTGTGTGTGTGTGTGTTTGTGTGTCCAGCTCCCAGATGCATGATGTGCTGGCCCCACTTTTGAGTATGATTTCGATAATCTGATGACCAGGTATGTTACCGAAAGGACATACTAGCCAATCTGCATGTAATTGCAAATCATTCCTTCCAGCAATTAGATGTTTTTGTGATTTTTTTTGTTTGCTTTTTTCTTTTCTTTTCTTTTTTTTAGAGGAACCAAAGCAAAGCATGGCCATGATTCATGGCCATCCACATGTGAAATGTTTCTTTTATTTTAACATCACATTTAGTGAAAAGTGATAAGAAAATAAGTTTTCAAGTTTTCCTAGAATATATAAGCAATAGCTTATCCTAGATTCTTTTTCCTGTCTTAAGAATCAAGCTAGCATTATTTCAGAAGAAAGGGGGCAAAGTGGGGCCTCCCTGGTGGTGCAACGGGTTGAATCACAGCAGTATGAACCTATCTAGAGCCACTGCAGCACGAGTTTGATACCCGGCCAGGGAGATCCCCACATGGCGCAGCAGATCTCACCTGCTGCTCCCATCAGCAGTGTACTTCAGTTGATCTGCCTGTTCTGCCCCCCTCTCTGTCTCTGGTGAATCCTCTCACCTCCCGCCCCCACACCTCTGGCCTACACCCCAGCTGGTATGCATAATATTTAAAAAAAGGGGGGGGGAAGAAAATAAAAAAGAAGGGAGGCAGAGTAGGTGGAAAGATGGTTGGACAGTTACTCTAAGTATTGCTAGACTATCACCATTGCGGGGTGGGGTGGGGATAGAGAGCTACACCTAAATTATATGTGTGCTTGCATCTGTGTATACAAGTATAATACAATTATATCGCATAATATGTGTCGTATAATATGTATACAGAATTATATGTTATAATATGTATGCATATAATAAGTAAGTATTATATATATGAAGAGAGAGAGAAATGACCAAGCTGGTGTAAAATTTAACTCTAACATAACTCTAACATAATGGTGAGAGATAGTATGTTATCTAATCATCATGAAATTAATGCTATTTGACACCTTCCGGTGTCAGGCAGGGTTCTGAGAACAACACTTCACTGAAACAAACATTTTTAATCAAACAAAACTACAGCCAAGACCAGTGACCCTCATTCCCACTTTCTGTTTTACACACACGAAAGTCCCATCTTCCCTTTGCAGGCAAACTCCTGTTCTGTTTCCTTACCCAGACCAGTTCAAGAAAATCCAAGTGTTTCTCACTCCAGTTTTAGAAACGAGGCTCAATTGCCCCTGAGAAGTCCAGACATGCCTCAGTTAACTTCGCTTCCCCTCAGATTGGGGATATTTGAGAGGGTCTTCGGGGTTGAGACACAAGCAAGATCATAGGAGGGAGACATGGACTTCAAGGGGTGCCTGCAGCAGGTTAAATGTTTTTGCAGAGGAGCTGTGAACCAAATGCAATAAAATGCACCCATCCCCTCATTCACTCTCTCTTATTATCTTGGGCTCAGGTGTGTGGCATGAATATACAATAATGGGGCTAACAAGATGGTTTGGGGTCACAGAGGGATAAACCATGGCGTAATCCAGCTCCGCAAGCCGTTCTGGTAATGAAAATTGTAGAGCAGTCTTGTGGCTAGTTTTGTAATAAAGATATACAAAGATGAATATAGGTTTCCAGGAATTAATCTGAGAGCATTTGATCCAATTTATACTGGAGTGGCTGCATTGAAGGCAGCTCAGTAGACAGGATTCCAATTTAGGTTGATAGAGTGCCGTGGGGTCCCGGGGAGGAAGGGTTCCCTGTAATTGGGAGATGATTTTATTTTTGAAATGCCCATCTCTTGGCTTTGTCAAAGGCCGTGCATCTGTCTGCCTGGCCTGTGAATGCAGCGAGGCTCAAGGCACCGAACCCCGCAGTGTAAGCTTCTGGTTCAGTATTCAGCATGACAGACAGGCTTCCAGTTTTATTCTTTCAGAGGGGACCCCAGGACACACTGCATTTTATTGTTGTGATTGTTCTGTAGACCAAGTAACATTAGACCCACGGAGAGCAGAGGCTCAAGACAGCTTTATGTTGCATTCTCCTCTCAGTTTCTGACCTGCTAAAAGTGACCAAGTTTAAGTTTAAGGCTCCTGCGAGTTTTTGCTCTGAAGCTCAGAGCTTGGGTCTGAAGAGCAGGGGGGAATCATTCTTATTTGGTCCTTTAAAGCGTGTCATTTTCTGGCAGATGGCCAGTTCGGGAACATAAGTAGAGAATGTTGAATTCGGGCTGTGACTCTTTAAAAACTGGAATTTCTGGCACCCTCTTAATAATACAGTTCCAAACCAACCAAAGAATGTTGACTATGCCTACCTTATTGTCATGCTATCTGCTTGACTCTTTTGCGCTGCCAATTCAAGGAAGAGGATTTTGCTTTTTTTTCAAAGAATATTTAGATTCAAAATCCATTTGATGTCTTCCATTGACTTTTATTTTTTTAAAGTGGTCTTCAGGAATTATTTTCCTCAAACCCTGCTGAGGTAGCTGTTAAGAGAGCCTTATGTTAAAACTCCTGATCTGTATCCCTGTGTCCTATACAGTATTGTGAACCTATGTTACCTCAATAAAAAAAGAATAAAATTAAAAGAAAGTAATAAAGGAGGGTGTTTATTATGTAGTATGTTGAAGTATAAAACTATACAACTGACACTTACACAGTGCTACATAGAAATCATTGTTACCTCAATAGAAAGTAGATATTTATAAATTTCCCTCCAAAATTTAAAAACTCCAGTTCTGCTGAAGATAAATCAGAAAACATTGATGTCTGGTATGCTCCCTTAAAGCTTCTGGGTCTTGCATAATTTCATTTAGTCCATTTTGTTGATTTACTTTGGAACATGTAAGAGTTTATATACTTTATCATAGATGAGTTTATGTATTTACAATTCACCATAAAAATCCACTGTAGTTGTGGGGACACATTTTTAAGCCCAATTTGAAATAGTGCTGTAGCGACCCCCCAAAAGGAGTTTGCAGCATGTTTTCATCTGTGCCATGGATTATTCTTTAGTACTTTGATGTCAGTGTAAGGAAAGATGGCTCTGACGGTTTGCTGTAGTGTTATGGGAATGAAATTTAGTCACTGAAGGCTTTTTATGTTTTCCATTTTAAATTCTATTTTGATCCTTTCCTAAATTGTGTATGTTGGCCTGTATACCATACACACAAGGTGGTGTAAGATGTGAACTGCCTTTAATAACATAAAAAAGTAGTTTGTATTCAGCTTAAAATAGCCCACAGCTAAAATGAAGGATGTAGCTCAGCAGCCAGCAAACCTAGAGACCTTAATCATTTAGCCTGCAGATTACAATTTAAGGCATTTGTAGAGGATTCTCAAATGCATATACATATGTGTGCGTGTGTGTAAAGAATAAGGAATTTGCTTATTATTTATATAAATCACTGTTTTGTTTAACGCCAAAGAAGCCAGCTTTTTCATTAATTTTTACTTTTATACTATTTTAGCTTAGATTATCTTTGATGGGAGGTGGAGTGGTATTTCTAGATGCAACAAATGAGGGAAAATGCATTTTCAATTGTCAGTAATATTTAATTTCCATCAACAATTTCTTAATTGTTCTTCTGTAAAGCAAAGCTTTAATGTGTCAGCCTAAATTACAATACAAAAGAAATCAGAAATTATGCTGTTAACATTTCCCATTTTCAGATATTACTGATTAGATTAGAGAAAATTATTCCTTATAATTTCACTGTAGAAAAGCTATATGTCTAGTCATATCACTACATTGAAACAAAATTAAGGAAAAAGGATTTCCTAACACAGTGTTTGCAGGTTTTTTTTTTTTAAGTGGGAAGGTTGCAGCATCTAATCTTACCCATGATTTGTCTTTATTAAAAGCTCTTGTCAGGGAATTAAACTTTTTTTGGTCTGGGCATTGCCTTAAAAATAAAAAGCCTATCATGATGTTGGTCTTATAATAAAAATTAGACTGATTTTAATTTAAAGAGATTTATAAGTGGTTCTCTTAGGAATTTTGTTGTTTTAGTCACCAGTTAGTAGGCCAATAGAAACAGACCAATGACGTTTAGCTTGCAAGTTAATGAAAAACAAATCCCCTATTGAAATAAACTAGATATTTTTTTTCTTTTAATATAGAGAGATCAAGCTCAGGCCTACAAAAATTTTCAAAGAGGAAAAACTCAACTAAATTTCTTTCTCATGTTTTTAAGATCAAACACTTTCTGCATCATGGAATTGTTTATTTGGGAAATCTTGCCTTCGTAGGATTCACTAATACCACTCGGTGAGGTGCAACTTCTTTCCACAGAATATAATGTCTAAAAGAGAAAAAGATGGAAGGAATCAGAAAAGCATTGTAATCAGAATCATTCATATATTTACTTCTTAGGGAACACAAATATTATGCACAAGAAAACTGTACCTGTATTTTTAAAGGATGCTAAATCAATGTGTATTTAACTCAAATGAAAGTTGCAAAGCAGAAACACACATCTACTTAGGGAAACATTACATGGGGTTGCATTTGTGATTGGAATCCTAAGGAATTTTTTGAGTATGTTAACTTTTTTGGATCACTCAGTGATGAAAGTTACAGCACAGACAGTGTATTTCTTAACACAAATTTGTAAGGGCAGTTCTGATAGCTTTACTGTTTCAAAGAAGCTTTGTTAAAGTCCAGTTTCTGTAAAATGTGGACTTGGAACATGTCAGATCAAGGAAAAGAAGGTTTTTAAATAGTCAAGGAACATTTTTTTTTTTTTTAAGTTAAAACTGCCTTGGCAAGTCTATTTTTAGAATATCCGGCACCTCTGCCCAAGAGCACACATTACCTTCTCAGAGAGGAGACAATACGAGGAAAATGAATGATTAGGTTTCTAACTGCTATTTACAGCAAATAATCGGTTTGTCCTTTTTCTTTCCAAATACGCAAATTAAGATAATAAAAGAAGTGACAGGGATTCCTTGTGGAATTTACTGTTCCTCTCAAGCTCCATGCTGGTAGCAGGAGCATTTGTAAGCTCTTCCGGTCCTGCCCGGGAGTGTACATGTTTGTGTATACAGGTTTCACTGGCAGACCTAATTTCAGAATACATAATGCATGATTTTGAAACCAATTTGTTATTGTAATAAAATATTTTTTAGGAATGCATGGAAGTACTCGAGAGGAGAATGTTAAATTATACATGCATTGTGGCCGAGTGCATTCATTTAGCTCAGTCTGCAGGTGAATCTCCCCGTGACCTTGGCACTTGCTGGCTAGTATAGAATAACAATCAAAGCTTGGATTGGAAATCCGACCATTTCCAAATATTAACAACTTCTTTCAAAGGAAATGCTGATCTTAGCATTTATGGTAATGGGAACATCAGTATCTCTTTCAGAGTTTTTAGGGGAGGGGGAGGGAAAAAAAGCAGCCATGATCTTAATAGGATTAAAAGCCAGGCTTTTTATTTTCAAAATGCTAATTTGTTTTCTGTATTCAGTTTTCATATCAGGACTTGTTATTTGCTACCTAAGACCCACATGCCACTGAAGACTCACAAAATTGCTTTGGCTAAGGATAGGAAAGTGACATAAAAGCTATCTGTCTGAAAGGAATTCTATATTCCCTCCAAGCCCATTTTCTCTCTCTCTTTTTTTTCTTGTTTTAGTCAGCTTGGGGCAGAGTATTCCGAGATACAGGAGGAGAAAGGCCGACTATGCTTCAGATCCCTATCTAGCTCCATTAGACTTACCTTTCCCAAATTATTAGGAAACAAACTTTAGTCGTTTATTGAAACAGCCTGTGACCCATATGAATTAGATGAACTAACTGCCTGGGCTGGAGAAGTTCAGCTATGAACTTGAGTCCCCCAGGCACATGACATTGCATAATCTGCTTATCTTGCAGGCTTTCAGCAGCAGCTCATCCAGAGCTGTGAGAGCGGAACAGTGGGGCAGGAAGAGTAGGCCAGAACTGAGGCAACAATTTACCATGTAAATTGTTTTAAGATTCTTTTGATAGGTTGCACTACCAAAGATATTTGCCAAGAGAATGGGACCCTTATACCTGGATCCCTGTCCAATCTTGTGCCTAAAAATGGCCACTCCAAACCTGAGCCCAGGATCACCTTGCTATGGGACTCATCTGTCCTTACCGGTTTCAAGAAGGCTACCCTCCGTTCTCTCTTTGCCTTTTCCCTTTCTGTCCAACTAGGGGGAGAAAGGACATAGAAAATCATGTTCCATGCAGGTTGATGAAAACCGGGTGCAGCAGTCCAAAGAAGCAGGTAATTTTAAGTTTGGGTCTTTTTGGCAAATGAGGTGTCCCATTTGGGGTAATATATGTTCATGGTTTGGCCCAGCAGGTGGGCTAATAATACAAGGCAGATTTCCTAGAGTTGCCTTATTTAGGGGATGTTACAAATGGAAAGACTATTTAAATGCTCACAAAGACATTCACAAAAATATTCCAACTCTCAAAACCCTTTTCTGAAAATTAGAAAAAAAAATCAAAGGAAAAAGGCCTATGCTTTGAGTTTTGCTCACTTGTGTTTTTAATAGTAGTTTAATGGCCTTATAAAGTCACTTTTCTAAGAAAAGAAACATAAAGGAATTTGGCAACTAAAAAGGGGGAAGGGTGGCTGTTGAGACATTTCCAGCTGCTGAGAGAAACCCACCTGGCTCTTTTCTGTGGTGCTTGAAGGGTATTTTCAGTCTTCACCTTCCTTTCTTACCGACTTTGTTGGAGAATACAAATATTGAGGCAATTTCTTTCTCCTGCAAGAACAGTTGGTTTGGTTGGGATTGTGTTTTGTTTTCTGCTTGAAGGAACAGCAGGTAAAAGAAGAGACATCATCTGCATTTTGCTTAGTACATTAGTTTCTATTCAGTGTCCTTTGGAAGGAAAAAAATATTTCCTTCAATTAGCATTTCTCACCAAAACAAAGTGTGTTCTCTTTAAGGCTCATTGCTGAAATATTCTAAGGCATATATCCCAGCCTGTTGCCATGAACATGATTTGTGAGTCATGTCCTCATTAAGGGGACGCTTAGGCTAGAAGATACACCCGAAAATGCTGAGTTAGAATAGAAGCAGAACAAATGGAAGGAGGCCACATGTGTCCTCTCAAACTTTAAATGATATCTCGATCTCCGTCTGTGGACTCTGAGGAAAGTGAAGACATTAGACACTGATTGAATGGAAGGACATTGGCGGATCGAAGTGTTCTCTCTAGAGGACATGTGGCTGAGAATGACTGCTTTCATCCCGTACAGAAGCGCCAGTGGGGTCCCAAGGAAGGGAAGTGAGAGCTCTTATGAGGACAACATGACCCACGATCCTCCATCTTCTTTAACTGGACTTAACATGGAGAATTAGTTCAAAGGAAAAAAAACAAAACTGGATGCTTAGAATGGATTACTCAGTATGGTGAGTTGAATACTGGCCTCCCCTCCCCCAAATTTATAGCCATCCACAACCTCAGAATAGGACCGTATTTGGAAATCATATCTTTGCAGATGCATTTAGTGAAGCATCTTGAGATGCAATCATCCTGGGTTTAGGGCAGGAGTCAAATTCATTGCTTTGTGTCCTCATTAAAAAAGATAGAGGGAGCCACAACACACAGAGATCCAGCCAGTGAAGATGGAGACAGAGATGGTTGTGATGAGTCTTCTAGCAAGGAATGTCAGATTTGCTGCAGCCACCAGCAACCAGGTGAGAAACTGGGAACAGACCTGCCCTCAGAGCCTCCAGAAGGACTCTGCCCTGATCAAATCTTGATTTTGAACTTCTGGTCTCCAGAGCTGAAAGGCAATAAATTTCTCTTGTTTTAAGCCACCCAGTTTGTGGTAATTTATTATAGCAGCCCTCAGAAACGAATGTACCCAGAAATACAGCACCCATGTTGGATATTTTAAGCCTAGCAGATAATCCTAATAGGAGATAAATCTGATTTTCACCTGCCATCTACAAAGCCCTCTTGGCTTATATGGCTCACTGCTGTTAGGGCATTAATAGCACCCAAGGCCCTCTGACATGCTGAAACAGATCTTCAGGAGGTAGTAAAAATATCAGAAGGGCAGAAGGGCAGGAGGGAGTCCAAGGCTGTTCCAGCAGTGGCTGCCCTGGGAATCTCAGGCTATGGCTCTGGATCGAGCAGGAAGGTTCAACAAATAGTTTTCTATCCAAATAGATACAGGCCCAGGTAGTCCCAGAACTGATTTTCTCTCCCAGGGACCAACACATGTTTCTGTTCACGATATATGCCCTAGAATTTGACCAAAGATCCCTAAGAACACAGAAAGATTCAAGTACCCCTTTGCCCCAATCTAGCAGTGCTAGTTAGCTCACAGTGTAGACTGCATTAGCATGTTCAGAATTCCCCAGCTTGGCAGATGTTGATGGCTGCCAGCTTAGAGAATGCATTGGCATAAGACAGGGACTTAACTGTGCAGGAGTGTAAGGAAAAGCAATAAACCTAGACTTGGAAGGGAAACCTAGACTGATCTTGGTGATCTTGGACAAGTCATTTAACACATGGAAACTAATTTCCTTTACCTTAAAGCAATGGGACTAACTCAATATTCTTGGCGTTCTGAAGAATAAATAAGATAATGTGCATGAAAATCATCTGTAAACTACTAGGTGCCCTGCAAACCTTCAGTATTTTAGGTCACCTTTGGGGAAAAGAATCCAGATAATTTTTTACTCCTTAGCACCACCTTGTGTCCAAGCTCCTACTCTTGAATTTTAGAACTCTACATTACAACATGGACCAGCAGTCACTGCAGAATTCAGTTTTCTTCCTAATCCCATCAATGTGAACTCAAAACGATAAAATTGAATAAGCCATCCATAACCTTCCCTACTCCTTTGAAATAGCACCAGATACAATGTTTGGCATAGTTATTTTCCTACAAACCAGAAGGCATAGCACCTGAGAGGAACCTACAAACCCAACTCCGGTGCTTCTCTAAGAGAACAAAGAGTAACCTCAAAGTTAAGTGCACTATTTAGCTTCTAGCATATAATAGTGCAATGTGGAGATGACAGCGTTTTGAAGAAGCAGCAGTCTAAATCTTATCATCTGAGCAGGACTGGCTTCCAGCTATAGAGATACCCCATACCTCTGAAGTATGGTGTGTAAGAATGGATTAGGCTAGAAAACAGACCCATGGTTGAAGTTCTAATGCTATGCATTGACAATTATAGAGTACAGTTGTGGGCTGATTCTTCTTTATATCCTTGTTTGTGTTGGATTTAAACGGGTTGGGACAATGATAGAGGCTGATAGGTAGGAAGAGAGTAGAATAGGAGCCAGAGTCTTGGGATAGTGGTAGTAACTAAATACACTGCCATGATGGAACTCACATCTTCAGGTGATGGGGCACTCGACATAATTTGAGGATATGGGTAGTGAGTCCCAGCTTTAAGAGATGAAACCAAGTGTTAGTGATAGAGGATATAAAGCTGGGGCTGTCATCTTGGAAGGGAACTCAGATGTGACTTACAAACAGGATCTGTCAGACCTAACCCTTGTTCTATAGCTAATATGTGTCCTGTTTTGGATCATAATTGAAGTCATTTTTTAAAAAACTATATTTCTTTCTTTATTATAAAAAACAAATTCACAGAAATGCTTTGAGTGACTAGAGGCTTGAATTTAGGAGGCCTTGTCTAATGCAGCATTATGCCACCTCCCCTATGAGTCTTTTGTCTATCCATCTGGACTGTAAACTCTTTGAGGATAGTATTTACATCTTTTAAATATTCTCTTTTGAAATAAAAATATCCTAGAGCTCAAATACAAAACACCCTAAGGATAGAAGCCAGGTGGCAATCAAGTGCTTTCCACAGTTTGAAGTCTGAGTAGAAAGCCAGAAGTGGTGGACAGAAGCAAGGAAGGTGGGAGAAAAATAGAAGTTGATATGCTAAGATTATTGTTGTTTCGCTCAACGTGGGGCCAGGCAACAATTGGTCACCATTCCTAATACTTATATTATCATCTGTGATGTTAATGCATGTGAAAATTGAACCTTTAAGATCACATTCATAGGCTAGTCACTCTTTAACATCCTCTCCACCCACCAAGTCTTGGTCTCTGCCTTCATTTGTAAAATCTCTGGGTCCTGCTAGAGAGCTGAAATGTCCCAGAGCAGTATTTTGAATCACTGGCGTTAGAACTGCAACTGAATGGTTTACAATATTTTAGGCAAAGGTCTTCTTTAATGGATGCAAGGATTTTCTGCTTATCTCCCTATAATGGTGTGGTAGCTTTATAAGGGGGTGGAGTCTGAATTATCACTTAACAGCCATCTATTTCCATAAGATTCTTGATAACATGGTTTGTATTTAACCACTAATGAATAGGACCTGTTTTGGAGAAAGACTTTTAAAAACACAGAAGCATTAGATTTGTCTGTACTTAAAAAAAAAAAAATCTTTTGTTGTTGTTTTTGACCCTCTCACTGTCATTTTAAGGCCATGTTTGAAACGGGAGATATTTTTCCTGTCTTCACTGGTGAGTCAAAGGAATAAAGGTGGTTCTTATGGCCTCTTCATAGATCTAGTGTCCTTTCCTGGCACTTTGCAATTCAGAACTTTGGGGCACAGTCTTTGCCTTAGAATATTTAAATGACTACTGAGATGGAGAAATTCCTAAGACAGATGCTATCCTGGCAGATCCTAGGAAATATTCAGAGCCCAAATAGAACTACCAATTCCCCAAGATTCTGTTTCAGTGGATAAATTTATTGGACTGACTTTGAAAGAGGGTATTAATGCCCAGGTCCCATTTGGATGCTTAAAAATATGTCCACTCTTATCAAAATAGTTGCTGTATAGATTTTCCTCTTGTTCTTTTAATTTTTTTCAGCATTCATTCAGGTGGGCAACTCTTCTCAAGCCGAGTTAGCAAGTAAAGAAATTGGTGGTAACTAAGATACACTCAAATACCTTGTTCTTCATTTCTTCGTGTTGAAGTGTAGACCTGCTCCAGGGGACAAAGAGGTCCCACATCGCAGTCATTCCAAAGCCCACAGAGGTGGGTCAAATACACCAGGAGGGCCTGCAACAATTACAGACAACTTTGTATAAGAATTTGTGTCATCAAACTTGTTATTTTTGTTTCCTTCTCAGATCTAAGCCTATTTTAGTCATGAGATTTGTTGTAATCTGAGGGAATAAGAGAAAACAATCACTGGGGGGGATATTAGTTATCTTGAGTAAAATATAAAAATAATAAACCCTAATTATTTTAAATTTGATAAATTCAAATTTCTGATAATTTAAAATGAGTAGGAGAAATTTTGGGTTTCTGCTACCTTTGCACTAAATTTGTAAATATGGACTATAACAAAATATGATGGCGTTCTTCTTTTTTTTGTTTTGTTTTTGTTTTTATTAATGGGTTTTATTATTTTTAAGTTAGGTTGTTTAATAACTTGGCTATTGTAAATAGTGCTAAAGTGAACATAGGAGTACAATTATATACCTTCAAGTTGGTTTTTTGTATTTTTTGGCTAGACATCTAGAAATGGAATTGCTGGATCTTATCGTATATGTATTCTTTATTTTGAGGAATATCCAATCCACAGGGATTGGACCAGTCTAAATTCGCACCAAGTGTATAAGGATTACTTTTCTCCACATTGATGGAGCTTTTCTAAACTAAAGTAATGGGACTATATTTAAAACTTTGAGCTAATTAATTTTGATATCCAAATATTTAACACTTGTGATCCGTTTATCTTTTCTAAGGTCTTTCATTTAGTAATAGTTCTTTATTTTGGTGATATAAGTAATTATAAAAGTGATAAAATAGATTTTTAAAAAATACAAATTCTAAAAATTCAGATATTTTATCAAGAATGGTCTTATCACATAGTTCCTATGTGCATATGTTTGAAAACTGAAACGTTATCTGCCTAAAATCTATTGTCAGTAGAAAGTTCTAGAACTCTAATCTCCTGCCTTTAAAAGTCAAATTGGTTCAAATTCAGTATAGGATTGCAGATTTAGCAAACAAAAACACAGCCACCGAGATAAATTTAAATTTCAGATAAGCTACTACTTTTTTTTTTTAGTATAACTGTGTCCCTTTTTATTTTAAACTAAATGTGCTATATACTTTAGCCTATTATCTATCTCTCTCATCCTATGGTTTATTTGGTGACCCTAACTCAGGAGAAATTTAGATCTTGTCTATTCCCTTTTTCCAGTGGTTTCAGACTATTTTGTCTGTTTAGTTAGTTAACCTTCCCAAGTCTCTATATTTCAGTTAAGAACAGTCATACCTTCCCGTTTGATGGAGTATTTTAACTTGGCCTATGTCTGACTTGATGAACCATGAAGTAGAAACAACTTACACCAGTGAAATTTCAGGGGCCATATCCCACATCGCAGATATGTCACACTCCCATCTCCTGGTTATGAGACCTTATTTTTCAATTACAGATCATCTCCACGTGCACCACGTGTAGCAGATCCAAGTAGAGTTCAGAGACCCCTTCGGAATCCCCAGCCAGGGCCACTCCCTTAGCACCTTGGAATTCCCCCAGGGATTTTATAATTTTGACCTGGACCCATTCCAAACCCAGCCTGGCAATTAAGATAGTGATGATGATTCAGGCTTTATGAAGTACTAGCTTGATGGGGTAACATAAGAAAAGAACTACGGAGCTATAAATGTAAAGAGCGAGCATGAAACTAGCGGGAATCTTGGCACCCAAAAAGCATTTAAAAATCAACCCTATCAGTGTCTTTATGATAAAATAGCACTGATTTTTGAAAGGACTTCACAGCTAGTCTGAGCACTGAGGGCTCTGATAAATGGGTTTGTTGTTTGTTTCCTCTCCTACCAGCTTATAGGACATGGCAAGATGGAGCTCGTGTTTTTTAGTGTGATATTTACTTAGAGATAATAAACTGAAAATCTTTGACACATCTGTGGTCCTAAAATAGGCCACAAAAATATTTCTGTAATGGGGAAATTGTCAGCAACTTGTGACTTATTTAACATTTGGTGCAAAAAACACCCAATAGAAGTCTAGTGCAAGCAAAACAGAGAGAAAAATTTGACGACTCCCTGCCCTCCCCCCCTCAAGTCTTTAGTGGATGAAATGTCAAATGAAACAAGCCCTTTTAATTCTTTTATTAAATCCAAGGTTTAATAACAAGCATCCTGGAAGAAGAACAGATAATATTTGTCTTATGAAATGTAACAGCCGGTTCCCTTCCTGAATACAGACCTGCTCACGGGACTTGGCTGTGGGCTCAGGCCTGGCAAGTTTGCAGATGCTCCAGTCTGTCAATTAATCTGATCCAGATGTTCCTACTGAGCAATTTTCTTGCTGTCCTTGCCTGCCTCACCCTGGAGGGGATGATAGCAGCAGAATTTGGGAGAGCTTGAGTCCATCCTTGGGAGGCCTTTTTATTCTGAGAATTTCTGCCATTTTCTCTTTGTATTTCTACATCGGTTTCAAGCATGTTGGTTTCAAGCATGTAATATGTGCACTGGCTGACAAGGAAACGTGGACGGGAGGGGAGATGCTTAAATGTCACACTGCTGCTTAAATGAGAAGTAGCACCTAGAACCGAAAGAAGCATATGTCTTCATTTCCATTCTTCACTTTTTTGACAATTCATGGGGTAGTCCATTTTCTCCTGTTAACGTGGAAAGACGTACAAACCTGAGAGACAATATGAAAGAACATAATTTATTTTTTTTAATTATGTTTATTGAGGTAACGGTTTACAATACTGTATATGTTTTAGGGATGTAGGGTCACACCTCTGCCAATGCATGTGCATACCAACAAAACCCCAATAATCCTCCACTACGGTCCATTGGATCCCCTCACTCCTTTGCTCCCACCCTTTACTTTCTGCTCTGGTAGCTTGAGTTCTGCAGTCAGACTTCTAGGATTTCTTTTGCTATGGGTATGATTTTCTGTGTTCCTTTGCTGTGTTTTTTTATATTCCACATATGAGAGAAATCACTTGGTATTTGTCTTTATCCTCCTGATTTATTTAACGTGGTATCACTCCCTCCAGGCCTATCCATGTAGTTGCAAATGGCAAGATTTCATCTTTCTTTATACCTGAGTAGTACTCCATCGTGTATATAATTTTTATCTATTCCTCTGTCTTTGGACATGTAGATTATTTTTATAACCTGGCTACTATAAACAGGGCTGAAATGAACATAGGAGTGAATATATCTCTTCCAATTAGTGTTTTTGGATTCTTCAGTTAGGTACCTAGGAGAGAGATTGCTGGATCAGATAGATGTATTTTTAATGTTTTGAGAAACTCCATACTGCTCGTAGGGACTGTCCAGTCTATGTTCCCACCAACAGTATACAGGGGTTCATTTCTCTCACATCCTGAAAAAGGGTAGTTTCATCAAAATTCAGTATTACAAGGCTATGTCCCTGAGTGTAAATCAGCATTCATCAATGATCTGCCAAATGAACCCATATCTTATGAAATGTAATAGCTGGTTCCTTTCCTGAATACAGACCTGCTCATGGGACTTGGTTGTGGACTCAGGACTTGGAGATGGCGGTGGGAGGGGGAGACAGAGAAGAGAGAGGAGGAAAATAGAAGTAGAGTTGTTCTCTTCTATGAATATGTATTTGTGTGGGTGAGATGGTAGTGAGTGGAGAAATCATCCTGAGAAGTCTCGGTTTTGCCCCTCAGAGTGGTCTTCCCAGCCCCCAGTTCATCCTCATACCTGCCATGAGTGTCCTGACTCTTGTTATGAAGAGCAGCTTTCAGTATTTATCTGCTTGTTCCCATCTCCTTTTGTGAGGAGAAACAAGAGACCCTGGCTTTGTGGCAAAAAAAATATCAGGCTTCAGTACCTTTCGACCAGAGAAATATTTGCTCTGTATCTACATGGCACTGCTATTTGGAGGTGTTTTCCTATAGGATGTTCCAGGTGCCTTTCTTCTCTAAACATACCAGCTGTTTATGAGGCAAAGTTGTCCTCCTAAATAGGGAATCTGTTTCCTTCTTCCCTTCCTGAAGAAAACTGGGTTATAAAATGGAAAATAAAGATAAGAGGTAGTAGAAATAATATAATGTATCTGGGTAGGAACATTAGAACTCTCCCATAAAATGTAAGGCATCTAGAAATTTTCACCCTATTATTTCACCATGTCCTGTTGGGAAACTCTTTCCCTACTGATCCTTTTGGCCTTGTCCTGGAACATCTTCATAAATTGGTGTTCTCCATGCCTTTAACTTTTGGCTTCCTGAAGGGGAGAATGCCCATTAAGAACCACTTTGGATGATAAGAGTTGGTTTTTTTAGATATAATTTGAAACAGACTAACATGTCATGTCTCCACTGAGAGATTCTAGAAAGAGTTAGCCTCTACCTGGCCATTCAAAATGGTGTGATTTGGGGGTTTTTGTACAGTGGGTAGATTTTTTTTCCAGCCCACAAATTGTTCATCAGACAGTATAGTACACACACGTTGTTCATCTTCCTAAAGCCCTGTTTCTCTCTGCCTTCCAGTCTTGCTTCTTTGATTGTAACCCTTCACAGGGATTCCGTGACATTGCATTTGAATCCCAACAAGCTGGCCTGCAAGAGACCTGGCCACACAAGGGGCCCTGGTTCATCCTGCCCATCCCTGAGTTATCAACTGAAGGCCAGTCTTGTTTTAAAAAAAATAAATCCTCCAGTGGAGGATGTTCAGCAAGCAGGGTCCAAAGGGTGGGTGAACCCACCCGCTCACCCACCCATATGAGGGATATGGTCCCTCATATCATCTTCCTTTCTTTCTCTCCTCTTCCCTATCTACACCCCCCCACCCCCACCCCCCTGTCCCCATAGGTTTCTTTCCAGAGAACAATAAGCCTCCATCTTTGGTGCTCCTCCAGAGCTCAGAGGGAAAGTTGGGGCCCGGAGTGGCAGGCTGTACAGCTTTCTTTTGAGACAAACAGATGGTGAAGGTTAAATGACAGCTCTCTGACTGCCTCTTTTGAAGTAATTGGAGATAATTTGTATTTTGAATCAGAACTTGACCATTGTCAAAAGGGAAGAAGGTTAATATGGAAACGATTTTACATTAGCCCGTTTCTTGCTCTGCCCCCTCCCCATTTCTTTCTTTCTGTCCTTTGGATCCTTGTTTCTTTAATCCTTGCTCCAGGCAATCGGTGAGATTGTCTCTGGGCTCTGTGTGCCTCATTTTAGGCCTTGGCTGTTATGAAAGCCAACAACAGCTTATTAAGGCCAGTGATAATCTCTTCTACTGATGCATTGTTGCTTTCCAGAGGTCCAATTAAGGCTGTGAGTTGGAAACAAGAGCTTGTAAACCTACGCTCCTTACCTAGGACAGTTTGCAAACAAATGCACGGGCTGCTTCTTCATTGCTGGTCCCCACCACAAACTGACTTCCGATCACAGATAACTCTGTTTCTGCATTGAAAAAGGGGACATTCATGTCTTTCCCAGCCTGCCAGCCTTCCTCATCAGATACTTTTTTAAAAATTTATTTTAACTTCAAAGCTGGGCTGTAGGCCCTCCCCTAATGTGGAGCACAGTGTATTTACCTCCTAACTGCATCCTTTCAAAGCATTGACTGTACTTTCTGAAATGCCACGTGGGGAGGAATTTGGAAGGAGACCTCTGAAAAATAAGAAATGTCTTGCATATTCTAGAAAGGAAACTTAAGGGAAGTGGCATGTGCATTTTCCCTCTTCCTTTTCTCATCCTAAATTCTCCCAGAACCAGCAGGTTCTGGTCTCTACCCAGGGGGAATCTGGATAGAAGAGATGTGGCCTTCTGGAGGTGGCCCTGTTTTCGATCTCACCACCTCATAACTGCACCCACTTGGTGGCCTGGTACAAAGGTGAAGGTGGTGCCCATTTATAATCCCTGGCATACTGGACATTCAGTGTCATGTGCAGCAATGATATGAACAGGGGAGCCCACACTTTCTCAGGCAAGCACTGTTCCACTAAGACTTCTCCAGGGCTGCTGGTTAAGATCCGTAGTTTCCTGAATTTCTCATGTCTTCTGAGTCTCAACAGTAGGAGGGAAATCTGGTCGCCAGTTTGGTCCTCCTATGCTGAGCTCTGAAATGCAAGAAATTAGCAATACTGTGCCACAAGAAGAGTGTGGCTATGATAATGAATATGAAAAATAGAAGTTGTATTTGACACCACTGGGAAAAGTTTCAGTCCACAGAATCCAGAGAAAAGGAGGCAAAGTGAAGACTGAAGTCTGTCTGTAGCTTGTGTAAGTGCAATTTGCAACAGGAATGCCGAAGGCGATATTGTATTTTATTCATATACATCTGGTTTATTATGAAGCACATTTTTCACCACTAACTTGGAGAAAGGAAAGAAGATATTGTCGTATTACTCCTGCTCTTTCTTAACCACCCAAAGTAAAGAAATGGCTACAAAACCTTTAGAAGCAATTCAAGTACCTTGGTGGCTTTCATCAGATGTTCTCTGTACAAGGGAAAGAAAAAAAAATCTTTCTATCTTTTTACTTTTACTTTGCTTTAATCTTATTTGATGATGTCTCAACAGGCTGGGACATGCTTTCTTAGATGGCAATTTCACTGCACCATATGTGTCTCTCACAAGATAGCAGAGTGAGATGAATCTTGGCAGGAAGAGAACTAAACACATCGACAAAGAAAAGAAAAAAATTATTTACTTAACTCCCTGTTGCCTGCATACATTTCCCCCCTTGCACTACTACTCCTGGTGCAGTAGTTAAGACTTAGTTTGTTATAAACAACTCTGTGACATGCAGGTCCCCATTTATCACTTTTTTTGGTCACCTGCCCTAGTTTTCCTAAACACCTGCATTAAGTATTTTGGTGACCTGTTGATGAAGCGTGGTGTACTGAAAGAAAGTTTGGTTCCCGCTAGAGCCTCTGTGTAAGGGGGAACCCCTTGCCTTCCCTGGAAACAGCATCATTGCCCACCTTGTACTTGGGGATTAAGCTGGGGCACTTGGGGATTAAGCTTCTAGTCAGGAGGGATCCTTGGTTCTGCTGTACACCCATCCCATCTGGCCATCAGCTTGCTTTAGATGTCAGGTTGCCACTGTGGCATCATAGACTGATAATCCTGACCAGTCTGTGCATAATAGATTGTGCCCACTAACTGCCAAATAACAAGAAAGAGCCAATTGCAGGTGACACTGGAGATAAGTGCTTGGTTCGGGCTATATTGGGAAGTGGCTCTGGTGTGCCAGAGTTCATCATTTTATCACAGGAACCACGAACTGTTTCAAAGGACAAAGCCAGAGTCTTGGCCTGTACATCTTGGTTGCCTTTGGATGGGAAGCACGTTGTTTGTTTTGTTTGTATGCACACAGGTCCTAGGAACTAGGTTTCCTGATGACAATGTTAAAACTGTGCAATATGTATATTTTAATATTGTGTGCTATTTTCAGAGAATAGTCTGGTGACCTTGATCTGACCTCTAGTAACATACAACAAAGAGAAAGAAGTTCAAGGAGCTGTTTCAAAATGCATTGAGATTTAGGTGAAATCTAAAACTTAAATGAAAAACTCAAATAGAGAATATTTTTCATCAACCATGTTTGGGGGTGGGGGAAGAAGGCAGAGAGGGCCTCCCTGGTGGTGTAGGAGTTAAGTCTCAGTGCCACCACCGCAAAGGCCCACTGTGATGGCTTCAGTGTGAGCTAACCCACAGGGCGCAGCAGACCTCTCCTGTCTCACCCGCTGCTCCCCTCAGCAGTGTATTTCAGTCAGTCTGCCTGTACTGCTCCCTACTCTGTCTCTGGTAAATCCTCTCACACACATCTCCCTACACCCCCACACCTCTGGCCTGCACCTCAGTTCTTCCATGCAAAAATAAATAACATCTTTTAAAAAAGAAGGCAAGAGGTCTATTGTCCAGGTATCAGTTGAAAATGCTGAGGAGCACTGGAGTAAAATATCCATGTTTGATGTTTCATCAGGTAGAAGATGAAGCAGGTGCACTGCTCTTGTCCTCCTTGGATCAGATTCAGAGGTGATTAGGGCAGTTAGCAGACCACAGGGACATGTGACAAACAGAGCTAGAAATAGTTTCCTTGTAATACTCAGGCAAGGGATGCAAATGGGGATCCAGAGAGGGAGACTTTAGGTCACCAGCAGAGAGTGTCAAATTCAGACTTAGCTCGCTTAAAGTGGGCATGTGGAAGGTGATGTTATTTTACAAGAATCTTATGGCAGAAAGACCAGTCTAGAGCAGGAAAAAAATATATACATGAAAAGGAGTATAAATGTAGCACCACAAACATGTATCTAATGTTCTTTTGCTACTAGACAAAATGCCTTTCTCCCCTCACTTTTACTCAGGTCCTCAGAGAACAGAGTTCAGAGAAAATGCAGTCTTTTGGTTCTCAGAAAAAATACCTAAGATTTTAGAACCATACAGAAGTCATCTCAAGTCTACTGATTTTTCAGTTGGAATTCTAATGGTAGCAATAAAGTGAAAAATGTAAATTTGAAATTGTGGGTTTTTTTTTTTAAAGTCAAGCTGATTTTATTGAGTAGATGCCATGTCTAAGGCATTTTCAGCTTCTGCCTCAGCATGTACATTTGGATCAGGATGGAATGATTTCTGAATGAGATGGCAGCATGTTAGTCAATATGAATTTCATGACTAATTTTTCAATTACTAATGGTATTCTTATTAAGTGCTAAAATAGTATCATAATAGATGTATATTTCTCTTAATTGTGCACTTTCTTGGCTTTGCAAATTGAAAGGAAGAAGTGGGGGAAATTGCGGAAAGCAGGGTAGAGAGAGCAGGTTACTGGTAATGATGTAATTTCCCTTTGGTGTCTCATCCTACTAAAAACTCTAGATTGCCCCATTATAAATACCAGATCAATGTAATTTACTTCTTGAGTTAAGGTTTTAGTTAGAAGTCTATTTGGATGAGATGAGTAAAAGATGCACGGCCAGATTCTTCCTCCCTCTCCCTCTCCTTCTCTGTCTCTGCTTCTCTCTCTCTCTCTC
>PVIJ01008971.1:0-70008 GCA_004024925.1 Scalopus aquaticus | reverse complement strand
TACATACAGCTGGGGTACAGGCCAGAGGTGTGGAGTGGTGAGAGGCTTCACCAGAGACAGAGTGGGGAGCAGAACAGGCAGATCAGAAATACACTGCTGAGGGGAGCAGCGGGCGAGGCAGGAGAGGTCTGCCGCACCATGTGGGATTCTCCCCGGCTGGGCGTCGAACTCGCATCGTTGCTGCCGACAGCTCCACAGCACAGCGCCCAACCGCTGCGCCACCGGGGAGGCCCCAAGTGTATATTCTTTTGATTCCTTCATAGAATAATTGGGTCTATAGACATGCAGGTTTATTTCAGGGCTCTCAATTCTACTCCATTGGCCTGTATGTTTTTGTCCCAATACTATATTCTTCTGATTACTATAGCTTTGCGGCATTATTTGAAATCTAAGAGTGGGATATCACCACTATCTTTTTTGTCTGTATTACCTTGCCTGATCAGGATCTTTTGTTCATTTCATGTGTATTTCAGCAATGTTCTATTTTTTGATGAATGCCATTGAAATGCTCGTAGGAATTCCACTGAATCTGTTTATTGCTTTGGGTAGGAGGCAATTTTGGGTAGGAGCCAGTTCCTTTAAGAATTCCCAATTCCTGAGTCAGAATTCCTGGAGAAGTTTCCCTTCCCTTCATACACACACACACACACACACATACACACACACACACACACACACACACACACACACACACACAGTTTTTACAAGTGCTGTTCAAAAGAAATGTAAGCTACTTTTGTAATTTTAAATTGCCTAATAGCCAACTGAATATGTAATATATAAGATGTATTAACCATATGTATATATAGTACATATATGTATTATACATCTATAAATAGGTACAATTAATTTATTGGTTTATGTCATTTAAATCACATATTCAAAATATTTCTACATGTAATCAATATTACAATATTGTGGTTTGTAAATATACTTTTGTACTAATTCTTCAAGATCTGGTATATATTTTATACTATAGCTCATTTTAATTCAGACTAACCACATTTCAAGTGCTCATTACCCACTAGCTAATTGGGTGGTATAGTCAGGCCTATTTATTAAAAATAGCAATACTCCCCTGACACATGGTGTTCCAGACATTAACTGTAGGATTCAATAGTGGTGGGAAACATGTTACACTTTATATTGTCAAAACTGAAAATATACAAATGTTTTATAGTCCACATATTTGAAACTGTTTCTAACATCCAAATTAATGTTGTACTTGACAGAAAGGAGGGCCCAAGAAAGTATCAAAGAGGGAATGTTGAAGATCAAAGAAGAACCATCTAAAATACTATCTGGAAACAAATTTCAAGACCGGTATTTTGTTTTACGAGATGGGTATCTCTTTCTCTACAAGGATATGAAGGTATGTACAAGTAATTTTTGAATACACACACACATTCTTATTTTATCTCTCCCTGACCTTGTCTTTCAAAAATTAAGGCCTGTGGTAAGTAACTTGTTCAGTAAGCTGATGGAGTCTTTCCTGGGGAATATGCCTTTCCTGCACTTAGTAACACACTGAAAAACTTTATGTGGTCTTTCTGAGCACGTCCTGTTTTTTAGGGCAGAAAATTACTTAAATCTAAAAGAAAAATATTACATAAACTAGCATATGAATCAGCATCTCAGTCAACAAAATTAAAGAGAATATGTTGTTCCCTAAGGCAAAAGTCCTTGAGTTTAGTTAATGGAAATTAATACAATGTGGATTAAAAGGCAAAGTGTAGATAGTAAAGTCTCATTAATATATTACCTGTGTTTGAACAAATAGATGCATGCAATATATTTTTTAACTGAATCTCAGTGATGTATTTCTATTAGTTTGAATTTCTTAAAAGCTATTATTAAAGAATCGTGGAATAGAGAAAAGTAGTAGAGATAAAAATGAGGGAGTAGATAATGATGCGACTGTAGGATATTGAGCTTAGATCAAAAAACCTGAAATCCACTAAGAGTTGATTGTGTGAGTAAGTGACTTAACCTCTCAACTTCAGTTTCTTAATCTGCATGATAGTATGAGTCCTGCATGCTGGATTATTTTAATGTTTAAATAAGAATGTATGTAAAAGCTCTTCTTAAACTATAAAATATGAGGAATATGTATGTAAAAATAGATGATCATCAAATGTCTCCTCCACTAAAAAGATCAATAAGTAACTCACGTGATGAGAAAATTATTTTCTAAGTACATATCTCTGTAAACAATTTATATCCAGAATATAAAGAATCTGCCAAATCAACAGTGAAATGACAACCCAATAAAAACTGGGGCAAATTATTTAAAGATATTATACAAAGGAAGATGTCGAATGACTGATAGGCCATAAAAACATGTTCAACATCTCTAGTCATGAGGGAAATGCAAACTGAAACCATGAGACACTACTTTATACTCAATGGTTTATGGTTAAAATCATAAAAATGACAACACCTAATGTTGACAAAGATGTTGACTAAGTAAAACTCTTCTTAAATCTCTGGTTGAAGGTTAAAATACTGTAATCACCATATAGAACTGTTTGACAGTTGCAAAAACATTTTTTTTTCATTTACCAAACAACCCAACACTATTCTAAGCAAAATCAGATGTTCAAGAATGTTCACAAGCAGCTTTATTCATACAAACTAAAACCTAAGACACATACCTAGTGTCTATTAATAGAATGATGTATTCATAAATAGATTAATAATTGGCAATAAAAATGAATAAATACTAATGCGTGCAACAATGTAATTAATCTTCCAATCCTGTTGAGCAAAAGAAGATCAGTGAAAAACAGTGCCAAATGAGTTGTAAGAACTCTAAGGACAGGTCATAACTGTTTATGGTGATAGCAATAGGAAAGTGTGCCTGCGGGATGGTTGCTGCTGGTTAGTAAGGTGCTTTTTCTCGGATGGTAAAAATACATTTATTTAGGATTGTGTGGTGGTTGTATGGATGTATATAGTAACAGTTCTACTTTCTTGACAATATCCATGCATTCATTTTAAATGGAGAACAGAAGGACTTAGAGACACTTTTTTCCCATTGAATAATAAACTTCGCTTGAGTAAGCATTGCTTGCATACTTGAAGTATGTGCTGCTTGTGTATGTTGTTGTGGAGTTGTACAAAGACCAGACTAGTAACATCTGTTAGTATGTTCTAAGGAAAGATGAGGCAGCTTTCTAGAACCTTGCAGCCCCTGCTTGGTTTCTGCTGAGCTTTCCACAGGCATTGACCACTTTCTCTGTATGTGCCTTCAGCACGGAGGTCGCCATGTGGCATGAATCTTTGTAGCATCACTGCTTTGTGTATGCGTTTCAGATTTACTGTCTACAATGACAGTGCAAGCCCGGACAGGAGGCTAACAAAACAGCACTGAACTCTGGAGCTCTAATTCATTCTATCACAGAGCTATATTGTGTGTTGCACTTAGACTTCCGCCTTGTTATTCCATCTTGTCCACCCAGCAGGGGAGTCTGAGTGGATAGGGGAACATGTTGTTGTTACTTATTATCATCCTTCAGGGTTTTCAGTGGAAGGAGAATGGTTTGCAGAAGGCAGGCACATAAGAATTTGAGATGCTGTGAACTAAGCCCATAAGATTTTCAAGTTCATGAACTTTAGGTTTGTATTCATGCAAGTAAATGCTAGACTTCATGGTTGATGATTCTAGCTATCTAGAACTTAATCTGATGGAATGTCATTTGTTTTTTGTTTTTGTTTTTGTTTTTTTTTTCAATAGATCATCCACCTTGATCTTTATTAGACTGGTTTTCCTGATCTTTTCCCTTCCATATCATTGTTAATTAATGGTCACTTTAGTCATTAGGTATCTACTTTGTAGTCCTGTCAAGGAATTGATCTTTCCATTGTGTAATAGATGATCACTATAAACAACCAATAAATATTAGTATTAGAAGTAATAGTGTAGTCATTATAGCAGCAGCTAATATTTAAGTGATTGTTTTATGAAAAGTAGAGATCTCTACATTTCACTTGGATTATCTCATTTTATCTTTACAATAACCCCATGAAATTGTTACTATTATTATTCCCATGTTACAGAGGAAGAAATAGAACATCAGAGATATTTCATAACTTGCCAAAGTTCACATCCTAGCCAGTGATATAATTTATTCATAGGTGTCTGGTTTCAATGACTCTATGCAGGGACTTATTAAGGAATCTTAATTTTGAATTATTTTATTTTTTTTTTATAGATTTATTTTTTATTTATACATACAAGCTGGGTACATACAAGCAGGCCAGAGGTGTGGGGCGGTGAGAGAGTTCACCAGTGACAGAGCTGGGAGCAGAACAGGCAGATCAGAAATACACTGCCGAAGGGAGCAGTGGGCGAGGCAGGAGAGGTCTGCCACGCCATGTGGGATTCTCCCTGGCCGGGCGTCAAACTCGCGTCTCCGCTGCTGACAGCTCCACAGCACAGTGCTTAACCGCTGCACCACTGGGGAGGCCCAATTTTGAATTACTTTAGCTTGATGTTTTTGGTTATAAAGTTTAAAGAGGATCAGTATTTTTTACTTGAGTAAATATCAGATATTTTAATATTTGCCATTCCAAAAATTCAGTTTTGATGGTGTTTTTGCCCAAACTGATGTAAACTTTAAAATTTGCTACAAGGAAGCCTAGTCATGGAGAAGCAGGTTTTTTTAAATTATTATTCTTGTGAGATAAGGAATCTCATATCCCTTGATAGACTAGGTTTTTTTTTTTAAAGATTTGGTTTTGCATACAAGCTGGGGTGCAGATCAGAGGTATGAGGCGGTGAGAGGGTTCACCAGAGACAGAGTGGGGAGCAGAAAAGGCGGATCGACCGAAATATACTGCTGAAGGGAGCAGCGGGGAAACAGGAGAGGTCTGTCGCACTGTGTGGGATTCTCCACAGTCGCCTACAGCTCCACAGCTCTGGGCTAACCCACTGCACCACCAGGGAGGCCCTAGGTATTTTTTTTTAAATGCATCATTTTGAAAGAATGCTGTAATCAATCTAAGCTAATTCATTTAGACAGGTAGGCAGTGATAGTATCAAGAGCTTGTCTGAAAGTCTGCTCTTTTTTACATTTGAAAAAAATTTTGCCAACTTTAGTGAGGTATAGTTGACAAATAAAAGTTGTATATGTTTACATTGTACAACATGATGTTTTGACATAAGTGTACTTTGCGAAATGATTACCACAGTCAAGGTAATTAAACAAGCATTACTCACATAATTTTTTCTTCTCCTTGTGGCAAAACATATAGTGTCTGTTCTCTTAGCGAATTTCAAGTATTCAAAACTGAGGTCACCACGGTGTGCAGTTTATCTCCAGGATGTCTTCATCCTGCATAACTGAAGCTTTGCCCCCTGTGAGCTCCATCTGCCTACCCCCTCAACCCTCCACCTTCTCCCATCTGCTTCAAAGACTTTGGCTTTTTTAGTTTCCACACATAAGTGCAGTCATACAATGTTCGTTAGACAGTGTACTTTTTTAATCACAATGACTTCAGGCTGTGGAATTACAATCTTAATTATTAAGTGTTTGAAAGTTGTATTTGTACATCTGTCAAAACAAATTAACACAACTAATACTGGCACATATAGGCAAGCAGATGAGAATCTTCGGTTTTTCTTTAAAATAAAACTGTTTTCAATACATGATTTGATTTTGCTAGTTAATTTTTCATGTTGCTGATCTGTTTCTTTTTTATTTTTATTGGTTGAGTCATTGGCAATGCTAGCTTTTCAAAAATGATTTTACAGTACATGATCAATAGTTAAAATCCGCTAAATTTTTTGAATTAAGAATCGGCTCTGGTTTTGACAGTTGCCATAAATATGTATGCTTGTATATATTTAGAAAATGATTTACTGAGAAGGGAGTGGAAATTACAAATTGAGAAGTATATTTAAAGAGACTATATGTTAATTAGAGATAATTTATGAATGCTCATTAACAACAAATTAGGGTAATACACAGGGGAAGATATATTTTGTTTTGAGAGTTTTCCCTACTCATAAAATGTTAATTAAAATGTTTTCAGACTTGATTTACATAAAAGGTGAGAAGTTTCAAAGAATATTACCATTATGCTGTTAATGGTGTGAAAAAAGCAAATGGGTGAGAAGGGTTGTTAAAAGTTGAATGCCTTTTAGTCACAGAATAATTTTTTAAGTTCACTAATTTAATTGACTTAGTTAATAACTTTATTTTGAAATACAGTGCTGAAGCAACATACTGTAAACTTTATAACACTCCAATATATTGAACTTTGTGAAAATTCTCCAAAAATTACATATACACATATACCAAAATAGAGCTATAATAAGCCAAGAGATTGCCAAAGGTGATTTCTTTTTATGGAACTTTCATTAGGATCCTTATAGTTTCTCTTCATGCATATTCAATTTAAAAATTGAAACCAAAAAGCTTTCTTCCACCATTGTGGATCACATCTCAAATTATGTCATTTGTGTTCTTTTTAGACAGGATATAGACCTTGCATGTCAGGAATGGATTGGGAATTAGTTGTTTTACTTCAGACTCTCCATATAGAACAGAAACACTTCAAAATGTAGGCAAATCCAGGACTTACCAATGTCCTGTGTAAGTGCAAGACTGCCTAGTTCAGGCACAGGGCTTCTTATTCTCAAACGTACAATTCCCATTTTGCCCACATAGCCAGATGTGCTGCCTCTCGTGGTACTCTGCTGCCTCAGTTGGGACTACATCTAAAGGATCAGTGTCATTACTGCTAGGAAGGACAAATGACCTCAGTTTTGATTTAACCTCTGACAAGGGTGGCTCAGAGTCTCCTCTACTGTATACATTGCTAAGTTCTCCTTGACTGTTTCCTCTACTGACTGACTTTTAAGTCTGTCAACTGTTTCATCTTAGTTCAAATTCTATTCCTTAACATTCATTAACATAACAAGTAAAAAAAAAATCAATACTCCCAAACCAGTCCTTAGTTGGAATAAAAAAGTAAAAATACATAAACTACAAAACAATAACCTTAAAAAGAAGTGAAGCTTATATGAAGAAAACTACAGAACTTCACTGATAGAAAGTTCATATTAAGTCTACTAATATTGATTTATAGATTTAATGCAATTCTTTTCAAAATTCCAAAGGGAGTTATTTTTAGAACTTGGCTAAAAATATTTGATAGTTCATTTCAAAGGATAAACAGATAAGAATATTTGAAACACTACATAAAAAGTATTGTAATGGTGAAGTAGTTCCCATTCAGATATTAAGGTGTACAATAAATCTGAGACTGCTTTATTAATATCCTAGCATAACAATGAACAGAGATAGTACTAGTATAACAAAGTCAGGTAAATTACTTAACTGTTTATCAGAAATTATTTTTGATAAATACGGCTTCATAGATGCAGGTCTCAAGAAAGATTTCCTCAATTGGTCTGGAATAATTGTTAACAAAACTTTTCAATTTAAATTTTTGCCTATGCTATAAATAAAAATGTACTCCAGATTGATAAAAGAATTAAAACTTTTGAAATTGCAGCCCATCAAGCTATATGGCCATGTAATCATTAGGTTTGTGGCAACACTTTAAACTTGAAACAAAAGTTAAGAAATCCCCCAAAATCAATATATTTGACTTAATGAAATTAATAAAAGTAAATAATGAGTAGAATTAAGGAAAACAGCAATTTAGATAGAAATTTTTTTAGAACAAGGCAATTTTATATTTGGTATAGGGAGAACTAATACAAATAAGACTGAATAAATTGTTCAAATCAAAACTGAAAATTGCTAGCAAATATATGAGTTCATGTTAAATAAATGTACATTATCGTTTAGCCAAAATATTTTTTTCTCTTTTTTCCCTACCACCATCCCCTCTATCTCAATATTCCTTTTAACCTCAGAGCCTTCAGGATGCTTGTTAATATTCAATTGTTTTCAAAGTGTTTTGTATTATTAAATTGTCTGATATGTAAATTTTCAGTATTTTTTAATCATTCTGACTCTGTTGCATATAATTTGATCATATTCCCTCCATTTCGCCCTTTGTGGCTTTATAATACTCCATGGTATGACCATGCCACATCTTCTTGATCCAATTGTCCATTGATAGAATTTTTTTGTACATCTTTATTTTTTACAGGATAGGTGTGGTCCCCATAGTTTTGCCACAACCAAAATGTCCACAGTCCTCCACCACACTCTGTCATGCTCATGCCCCCCTCTGCTCCCCTCCGCGAGGGTTCACCAGAGACAGAGTGGGGAGCAGAAAAGGCAGACCGACTGAAATCCACTGCCGATGCAGGAGAGGTCTGCGCTGTGTGGACATCTCCCGAGCCGGGTACCAAACTCGTGCCACAGCTGCCAACAGCTCCACAGCGCTGTGCTTAACCCGTCCACCACTAGGGAGGCTCATGTGGTCTGGTTTCAAGAGTCATTCTTACAGTTTGTCTTTATCTGATCCTTTGGTTTCTCTAGATTCTACACATAAGGGAAACCACTGGTAAACTTATTTTTCTCCTTCTGGTTCACTTCACTTAGAATGATCTAAGTACCTGTCAATGGAAATTTATTCTTACACTAGATCATGTTTGTTTTTCTTTAAATATTTATTTATTTATGCATACAAGAGCTGGGGTATAGGCCAGAGGGGTTTGGGGGTGTGAGGATTCACCAGAGACAGAGTGGAGAGCCGAATAGGCATATCATCTGAAATACACTGCTGAGGAGAGCAGCAGATGAGACAGGCGATGTCTGCTGCGCTATGTGGGTTACTATCTGGCTGAGGATCGAATGTATACTGCAGTGGCTGCTGATAGTTTCATAGCTTTATAGTGCTGAGACTTAACCCCTTGTACCACCAGGGAGGCCCCTTAATCATGTTCTTAACCATTCACTATTTCTAAAAATCTGTCCACAAAGGAAAAAAAAATAACCAAGATATGTTATTTTTCAATTATCTGTCATAATAACAAATTTATTAATAATAGAGATTTAGGAGTAAATTATTTTTGCGTAAATTGCAGGCCTTATCATTAGTTACTAAGACATCATTCCTCATCTTCTTCCTGCTTATTTTTCCTTTTTTATATCTTCTCTCTTCTTTTTCTCCATGGAAAGCATTTTTAACTTTAAATTTTGTAAACATATTTTCCACCCTTCATTTTTCAAATTCAACTGCTTTCATAAAGAAATACTTCATGGTAATAATTTAACTTTTATAGACATTAGAAGTGACTTGAGCTACATATTTGCTAGTTGGGTTTTTGCGTATCTCCTAGGATCCTCTCCCAGTATGTTTTACTATCTCTCTGAGGCAGGGAGTTCTAAATTTATAACAATAATAGCAGTAATTTCCCATGAGCTTATTATATGCCAGTTATAGGCCCAAACTCTTTATAGGCATTTTTCTCATTTCATTTGTACAGTAACCTTTTACAGTAAACCACAAATCTCCCATTTAATTTTGACAAGGGCCCTCTGAGATAGTCAATATTTCTCCTACCCCTTTTTACAAAGAAATAAGAGCAGAAAGAAGAAATATAGGTAACAATTCAGATTTGCACCCAGGTCTCTGATCCTAGACTCCTTGATCTTAGTTATAAATACTATTTCCCTGCCAATTTGAAACATGAGATTTCCTTGAGATTTTTTAGGATATTGGGAGAGCTTGTTAAAAGTTTTATCCTATTTATCCAAAAATAAATAATGAAATGTGGTTTGATATCAAGATTTTTTTTTAGTGAGGCAACATTAGTCTTACAATATTTACAGAGGCAGCAGATCACATTTCCTCAGAAGCATATTGAACTCCACACCCACCACCAAATCACCCCCGGCACCTTCCACCATAGTCCTTTCTTCCCCCTTTCCACTATGTTTATCCCCTTCCCCATCTTGTAATCTACAGATTTTTAGGGTCTGTTATTGGTTTAGTTTTGCCTGGCCCTTTGTTTTTCTCTATAGTCCATAAATAAGTAAAGCCATCTGGTACATATCTTTCTCCTTCTGAGTTATTTCACTTAGCATATTCAGTTCCACCTATGTTGTTCCAAGTGGCAAGAGTTCTTTTCATAGCTGAATAGTAGTCCACTGTATATGACAAGCACATCTTCCTAATCCATTCCTCTGCTTTTGGGCACTTAGGTTGTTTGCATAACTTGGCTATTATAAACAGTGCTACAAAATTACTCTAATTTTGTAATGGATTAATATTCTTTTTGACTACAAATCACATAACTATATTAGGAATCTATGAATAATATTTAATTGATTCAGTGCAAATATATTTTTAGAGTATACTTTCATAATGTCTTAGAAACATTTTCATAAATGTGGATATTTGAGGTAGTTCAATAGGCTATTTTCCATAATTCTGAAAAAATTCTGAAATATATACAGGAATTCATAATTCAATTGGTGGCAAAATCTGATCTAAAACTAACGTAAAGCTATTCACCTTAGTCAATTTGGGCTGCTCTAACGGTATAATAGACTGGGTGACTTACAAACAAGTTTCTCACTATTCTGGAAACTGGAAGACTGAGATTGTGGTACAGCTTGCTGGGGTTCTGGGGGCAGATTTCAGATTTCTCCTTATAACCTTACTTGGGGAGCTACTCTGTCTGATCACTTTTTATATGGATGTGAATCCTATTCACGAGGGTTACAATCTCCTGAACTACTTAATCTCCCAAAGGTCTAACCTCCAAAAATTATCACATTGGAGAGTAAATTTCAACAGGTGACTTTAAGGGACTATACAAACATTCAGTGCATAATATTCATAACCTTTATTTCACACTGAATGAAATGCTATGTGCTTCAGTGCAGAAGTTTAGATATATTTGAATGCATGTTGCTGTCCCACTAACACTGGTGGTGTGGTGGTTACAGAACACTTTGCACATGCTTTGCATTGTATTTTTAAAATGTGAAAAAAGTGATCAGTTGTGATACAGATTCTGATCTCACACATTTTGAGTAATTGTGCACATGTGTGTTTGTAAATATATTGGGTTGTCGGAAAGGTCATGACATTTTTTCTATGCTTTTCAAGCAAAAATGCAAATGATTTTTCGACAAGCCAACATATAAGCATAAATTTATAAATATATATCAAATATGTAAATTGATAGCATTGTAGTCAAAACAGTGTACATTTACTAAAATCTTCGTATTACATTCATGAAATACTGGAGAAACTAAATAGTCCTAAACTCAGTTATTAACACTTCAGGAAAATATAAGGATATTTACAAAATCTGTTTATGCATTATTTTGTTTCCCTTACAGAGTAGTAAACATGACAAAATGTTTTCTGTCAGTTCAATGAAGTTTTTTCTTGGGGTAAAGAAGAAAATGAAGCCTCCAACAAGGTAAAGTTTGAGTGGGAGGGTTATGGAAAATTATGGGGAAATGTGTCATGCACTTAGAGAGCAGAGGCATTAGTGTAACTTTTAATAAATTAAGCATTAGACAGATGTGTAAGTTACCAAAACATGCCATGGGGGACCTGTGACCGATCTTGGGAACTTATGTGGGTAGATAGAGGAGGAGACAGTGTTTCCTCGGAGACTAAGTTCAGGTACCTGGGTGATCGTATCGCCCTGATGCAAGACAGCCCCAGATGACACTGTCTCTGGGGAAACTCGTGGTTTCTCCACATCCCATTTCTTCATCAGTCACAGGCTGGGAACATAAGGAATTTTCCAGTAAGAAAATTCTCCTTTCCAGCCTCCTGATAATTTACTTAGAACATTTTGGTCCAGCCTACCTATGTCATTTTCCCTTTCTGTCTTGTTAAATTTGGTAAGAAAAAAATGCATAGATGATAGGAAGGGTCCCTTCTACACGATGAATTTCTCCTGAACACTTGAATCATCTCAACATCTGATTTATAACACACTTTCTTACCTTAACTTTCTTTAATAAGCTAAATAATGTTTATACAAATACTTTTCTTAATATCAGGAAATACCATTTTCATGAACTGTATATACATTGGGATTCTATTACTGAAAATTTCACTTTTGCCTTTATGCTTAATTTCTAAGTGCAGTACATACAGCCTTTTGCAATTGCATATTTTTTAATTTACCATAGAATCCTTAGGTCGGTATATATGTATATTTATTATTTTGGCTAAATTCATTGATATGTCATTTCTCAATCACGTTATGAGATTTTCCCTCTGTACCATAACACAAAAAGTTCCTTCCCTTTGTCTCCTTTCAGCACATTTTAATGTGTAGTGAAATCCCTTAACATTTACCTCTAGCTAATTCATGCTCATTGAATTATTGCTGTGGGTATTTATTCTATTTTACATTTCTACCATTAAATACCACCTCCTTGACATTTAGTCTTGTTTTTAATCTGTAAATGTTAATACGTATGTGTTTTTTCCATGTGATGCAGTTGGGGATTGACAGCATACTTTGAAAAACATCACTGGTAAGTGAGCAGCTATCAGTTTGATATACTTCATTTACCAGATATGGTTATTATTTGGTAGATATATGTACAAACAGGAAATATATCACCTAAGTGATGTTAAAATCTTTCATAAAAATCTTCAGTCTATAGAGAGGAAAACTGATTTGTTTTAGGGTTTAGGTCCATTTCAATCTCAGGTATTGTAATTGCTGATACCGCCTAGGAGAAGCTCCATTCCTTTTCTTAATTATTGACTGAGTATAGAATCCCAGTTCTTACAGGATAAGCAGGAAAAATTCAGTTTTAAATGAAGGATAAGAACTAGTCAAAACTCAGTTAAAAAAAATTCTGGACCTCAAACCTGCTCTTCCCATACATGCACTGACTTTCATTGACGTCACCAGTGCCTCACCATTCTCTCCACAGAGTGCAGATGCCGTCTTCCCCCGCACTCACTTGTGTCTAATCAACCACTGAGCCAGACCTGCTCTTAATTTTTTCTCTGATCCACCAGTACTGCTCTGCCTTCATGAATTTGCCTAGATTATTCCCCGAGTACTGAGTATTCTTCTGACCCTGAATTGTCTTCTGTTTACTAGTATATTCATCACTTAGCCACCAAGGTGGTTTTCTAAAATGCATTGTTTCTCTTGCACTTTAAACCTCTGTCACATACAGAGTAAAGTGCTGTGTGGTTGGCATGGCAAGCTGGAACCCTTAGTGTGAGGTTCCATCTCCTGTGGCTGTCCCTTCTCTTTCTGGTAAAATAAACTGTCTTCAATTCATCATGCATTCCCTTCTGCTTCATATCTACATGTTTTATATGTGGTCCCTTTCCTAAGTTCTTACATGCTACTCTTCACTCAAACCGTAGCTCACATGTCCCCAAAGTCTAATCAGTAAGCTCCCTCCTCTAATCATTTCTTCTTTGTGTAAGTGGTATTTTGTACACATGAATGCATATTTGAATAATGAAGCAAGACTTTAGAAATAACATTTTTTCCCAAATATATTCACAGTAACATAGAAACAAAGTCATTACATTTAAATGTCCACTATGCTAGACTAACATCAAACAGCCTCCGCCTCTTCCGCAAATGTGTTGGTTGGTTTTACTTGCTCTTTTTTTTCACAGTGTTATTTGTTTATGTGATGCCCCTAACAGACTCCGTGAGCCTTGAGGGCAAGCTATCTTTTCTTTAGGTTTTCAAAAGAAAGGTTACTGAATCGGTGTTATTAGATATGCAAGGATTTTTCCATTAGATCATTTTTCATGAGTCTTGTGGGTATTAATATTTGAAGTTATAATGATGAAGACTGTCTGAACCGGTTCAGAAAATGTGTACATATTTGTCTCCTTAGGCTGTTTCTAAGAAAAAGATGTTTGTCTTTTCTCCCTGAAAAAGCAAATGACATTGACCTTCTTGCCTTTCCAAAAATATTGCTGATCTTTTAAAAAACCTTTACTTGTATTTTATTTAAACTCACATTTATACTATTTTGATAATGTACACTTAACAGAAGCCTAAGGCAATGGGTAGTGGAAAACTCCCGTTTTTATTACATTATGTGATTAATCAGGGGAAGCTTCAAGAGGTTTCTGATCATTTAGTTATCAGATATACTGGAGAATATACCACTGTCTTTTTAAATTATGTCTTATAAACCTTGCTTTGCAGGCACCTGTGTTGCGACAGTTCGCAAACTCAGATGGACTGGATGGCCTGTGTCTTTATTGCCCAGGTAGGAGATCTGTGTCAACTTTCTGAAAGTCACCATCACTCTAACATTTCCTCCAAAGAATTTTAATAAGAGATTTTGTATATTTTCATTTACTCACATTATTTTAAAATATATGTAAATGACAATTGCCAGAAATGTTCAAGAAAATTAGGAATTCTATTGACAACATGAAATTGGAGATGCCCATTAGACATAAAAATAAGTATTCTGTGTAGCAGGTTGGAGCTGTATGTAAATCTGAAAGAAGTCAATATTTAGAGTGTACTGAAAGCCATGGGTTTGGGTGACATATGGGAGAGTGGAAGACAGGTAAGTGCTGGGACATTCCAGTTTTTAAAGTTCAAGCAGGAGAGAATTACAAATTATGGGATTTTGATTTGTCTTTTACGTAGGAGTGTTAATACTTAGCATCGATGCTGATGGAGACAGTGTAGTAATTGGAAGAAAATAATGGAGGAGAGAGTCCCAGTAGAGTCCCTGAGGAGAGATGAAATAATGTGAGAAAATGCACATTTGTTCTCAAATTTTTTACTACATATTCTGGCATACTAGAACAATTTTAAATATGATGGAAAGAAGTTATTTGTCCTTAGTTAAAATACTGGTTGTAAGAGGAGTCTATAACTTGGTTATTGATTGTTATACTTTGTGAGCCAGGGAGGAATATTAGAAGAAAAATGGAGAGTAAGGAAGCCAGTTGCGCTATAGTTGAACTTAAAGGTAATTTTGAGTACTTACTTAAGCTTAGTGAGATGAACCTATAGAGTGATCTGTTGTTTTTTCCTCCATCAACTGACAGGCACCACTGAGTAAATGGAATTAGATATAGTTCAATTTTGGGCTTTGTCTGGTAAGTATGATAAAGGCAGGATGAGTATAGGACCTGAGGATATTTATGTTAATTGGAAAGATAGGAGGTCAGGGTCAGTAATTGAGGAACCTTATTGTTCACTGCAGCATTGTATATTACATCAGGGAAAGAAATATGTAGTTAAAAACTGTTCTTGGGCTCCTCAAAATATCAGTTAGCACATAGACTTTTATTCACTGGTGTGCAGTATAAGCATAATTCCTTACTAGCCAGTTTTCTTCCAGATAAACATGTTGGAACATTATTTTTACTAAGTTTGAAACCATATAGAACAATGTGAAACTTAAAATGATAAATTCAATATTTCAGAGAAAGTTTTTTTCTAAAAGTAAATACTTCAATAAAACTTAAGGGTAGATCTAAAGCACATACGGTAAGTAATAAGAGTTCCTATGCCATAGGATCGCTGGAGATTGAGATAGTATATGTCTATTGATAAGCATAAAGCCTGGCAGTACACTGTTCAATATAAATTAGCCATTATTATGTAATGGCTACACAGTCCATATCTGCAGTGAGTTCTTTGTTATAAAACTACTGAAATACTAATTATGGCACAAAAGTCTATTGAATCTTAAGAACAGAGAGTATAAGATAGGGAAAGGGGAGGACAAAGTGGAAAGGAGCCACAACAGACTATGGTTGATAAGATGCCTCCATGGTGGCCATACAGCTTTGTGAACTAGTGTTATCTCAATTTAAAAAGGAAAATAAAGAGTAGCCCTTTAGCTATACAGTTTACTAAATGTTCATTTCATCACAATATCTGGAAGTGTGTCCTTTTTAAAATGGGTACTTTGCATTGCATTTATTTCATAGATTTTTGTTTTAAAATCAATTTACTTTTCCTAGCTTGAGAAAAACAATCTATTCTGAGGACCAAAAAAAAGTCCTGCTAGATTTATCTCACAGAAGAGCTTGCATTTTCACCTAGAGATATTTCTCCCCATTACAAAATTAAGTTTTCTCTAGTCATATCTGTACCTGCTCAGTGTGCCAGAATATGCAGTCAGTTGGAGAAAAAATGTGCCACTCTTTTGTACAGTGATTTTCAGAATGTCTTGTGTACAGGGTAATGTTTCTTTGGAATTCAATTAAATGAAAAAATAACATTTTTCAATAGATCATAAAATAAGGCTAATCTGAGCGTTATGCCTCAGGTTGATTCTTGGTGTTTTGAGGTTAAATTATTTTCACACTAAAGTGATCTTTGACAGAAAGAAAATGAATGTGTAGTTATTTTGATTACAGAACGTGGAAGTGTGGTGTGTTATTTGTCTCTCACAAAGAGATATTTTTTGGACTCCTCAAATATTTACCCTCGTTGGGCCTGGTTAGTATTTAGAAATTGAACTGAGACCTCAAAGCTCAGTTCACTTGAGTTTTACACCCTCCAGCAATGCCGCTGCCAGTCAACATCGTAATTATAAATGGCATTCCCAGGGAAAGCAGATCATTGATTTGTATATGAAGAAAAGGGGCCAAGTGACATACTTTCTGTGCAAGTACCACAGAATAAAATCATACCAACAGCAAGAAATTGTGTTTCCACAGCATGAAAATGATGTCTGTCCACCAGCTGGAAAAGAACGAAAACGATCTATAACCAAAAATCCCAAAATCGGAGGTTTGCCTCTAATTCCTATCCAGCATGAGAAAAATGCAACTCAAGCCCGAAGAAATATTGAGGTAGGTTAAGGTTTTGTTTTAATTACAGCATGTTTTCTTAAGTCTTAATGGCCTCAGTTGCACAATAAGTACTTGGAAAAATACAGTAAAAATCACATCTACCAAGAAAACATTAAAACTTCTAAGAGTGGCATACAACTGTTCATAATGTTGGTGACCTTGCAATTAAATATGCATGTGTATATACATTTTTATATACACACATATATTTATATAAACAAAAGTTCTGGTGGTAAAATTACAGTGTCAAGTGAGTATTACAAGTTCATTTCTAACAACCTTAGAATGAGCCCATGGCAGAATGTCTGGAGCTATGGTAACTATTTTTCTAGTTATGCAATCACAATGGAGAGGTTTGAGAGCCAATGGCATTAAGTAATTGCAAGTTGATCCCAGAGTTTCAATAAAGTAGGTTTGGCATCTTTCATCAAAGCGGCTATTTGTTTCCCTTCTTACCTTGAGGGGCAGGACAAAACACGAGCAGCATTAATCTTAACTCAAAGTTCAGTCTCTTCAGAAAGGACATGGGCTGTTAACACTTTAGACACGTTGGGACTAATGCATGTTTCCATGCCTTAATCCACACCCTGAAACAAAAAGGAAAAGGATGTAAGAAGTGTTCTATATCTTCTTTGTGGCTAAGATTGGGATTAAAGAGTTTGAATCGCTTGTTCTCTGAACAGAAATAACTTTTTAAGAACTACCGCCATTTTAAAGTCATGTTCTGATTCTTAAAATATATTTCCTTTAGTATTTGTCCTTGAACATAGTTTTCCTTTTCTGTCAGAGCCAAGTCCTCAATGCCATCACTGAAAACAATTTCTAGGAGTATTTAGCCTGAAATCCAAATCTCTAGTTCATTATGAGTTAGTACTCTAGTTTCATTATTTTGCATGTGCCTGTCCAACTTTCCCAACACCATTTGTTGGAGACGTTCCTTACTGTTTCATATTCATCTCTCCAAGGCATTGCATAATTGTATTGAAATATAGATACCAACCAATGGATAATAGTATTTGTAGTAGAATTTGAAGTTGGGGAATATGATACCTCTATTCATTTTTGTCAGGATATCTTTTGCTATTTAGTGTTTTATGTTTCCATATCAATGTCAGTAATGTTCTATTTATCTGAAGACATTTCTGATAGGCATTGCATTGAATCTATGTATTGCTTAGAGTATGATGACCATTTTAACAATGTTTTTTTTTTGTTTGTTTGTTTTAAAGATTTATTTATTTATACATACAAGCTGGGGTACAGGCCAGAGGCATGGGGTGGGGAGCAGAATAGGCAGATCAGAAATACACTGCTGAGGGGAGCAGCGGGCGAGGCAGGAGAGGTCTGCCGCACCATGTGGGATTCTCCCTGGCTGGGCATCGAACTCGCATCGCTGCTGCCGACAGCTCCACAGCGCAGCGCTTAACCGCTGCGCCAGAGAGGCCCTTTTTTTTTTTTTTTTTCATTTTAACAATGTTAATTCTTATAAGAGCAGGAAATATTTTTCCATCTTTGTGTCATCTGTATCAACAAATAGCTAACATCCAACTTGTAGAAAACAATGAAAAGAGACTGAAATACGTAGTTTTTCTTTCCACAAAGACATAGAGATGGCAAAAAAGCATATGAAATATTGCTTTTCGTTACTTACTGTGTTTTTTATTGCATTTCCCTAATGAGATACCACCTCACACCTGTGTGAATGACCCATATTAAAAGACAAGAACAAGTATTGGTAAGGATGTGGAGAAAAGCACCCCTCATACACTGTTACTGGGAATGTGAAGTGATTCAGCACATGGAACAATGTTGAGGTTTCTCAAACTACTGAAAATAAATCTACCAATTCCATACCTGGGTATCTACCTGACAAATGCAAAAACAATAATTTGAAGTGATACATGCACTTTGTTGTTTATTTCAGCACTATTTACAGTAGTCAAGTAATAGAATGTGCCCAAAAATAGATGAGTTGGTAAAGGGGTGTGTGTGTGTGTGTATATATACACACACACACACACGAAATCTTGACATGTGTGACATACCTGGATGCAACTGAAGTGATTTTGATAAGCTAAATAAATCAGGAGAAAAATACAAAGGGACAGACAAAACTAAATCAAAGTAAGCTCTAGAAATCTTAGAATTTAGAAGAGTTGGGGGGCCCAATGGACTATGTTGAGGATTATGTATGCTTGGATTGTGGATACGGTATGGTAATATATCACGATAAAAGGAGGGAAAATTTCCAGCCACATTCCGTGAAGCCAAAATTATTACTCTCATTATGAAACAAAACTGCAAACCACTATCTCTGGTGAACATAAATGTAGAAATCCTCACATAAAAAGAAACCATGATCAAGTGGAATTTATTCCAGGCATGCCAGTATGATTCAACATACACAAGTCCATAAATATGCTATACCAACAAAAAGGAAGACATCTCAAACCTAGAAAAGGCACTTGACAAAATTCACCATCGTTTTTTAAAAACTACAAAATAAAGCTGACAAAAGACAAACCCCTACTCAACGATAGTATTTAATATAGTGTTGGAAGGCTTAGCCGGAGCTCTTAGACAAGAAAAGGGTATAAAATGTGTCCAAATTAGAACTAAAACTCACTCTTTGCTGATGACATAAGCTATTAGAAATATAGAAAAGTGGTAGGCTATAAAATATACAAACATCCGTGGCATTTCTATATACAAATAAATTAGTAGCAAAATATCAGGAAAATTCCATTACAAGCATTGAATGAACATTCAGTACACCTTAGAATAAATTTAACCAAAGAAGTGAGAGAGCTGTACATTGAAAACATTGTGGAAAGAAACAGAAGGCACAAAGAGATGGGAAAGTTTTCCATGCAACAATAACATTTTTTAAAATGGTTCTATTTCCTAAAGTAATATAGATTGAATGTCATCCTTATCAAAATGGAGGTATGAATCTGTACCTCTTAATATACAATGTTGTAAAAAAAATGAAAAGATAGTATGGCATAACCATGCAATATGTACTTGTTTCCAATTCCAGCCTATTGTAAGGGTGCAATATATGTTATAGAGCATAAAATTTAAAAATTTATAATGTAAAGAGTGGAATTTTTGCAAATCATACATGTAAAAAGAAAACCAGTCGAAAAAAAATGAAAGATATAGTTCCAAAGATGACACACGATTGGACAAGAGGCACAGGAAAAACTGTTGATCTTAACTGTTTTGATTTGCAGTTCCCTAATGAGATTTCACCTTATAGCTATTAGAATGGCTGTTATCCAAAACACAAGAAACAGAGAGAATGTGGTGAGAAGGGAACCTAGTACGCTCTTGGTGAGCGTGCAAATAAATGTAGTGTTTATGGAACGCACTATGAAGCTTCCTCCAAAAATTAAAAGTAGAAATTCCATATGATCCAGTCCTGGGTAATTAACTAAAGAATATGAAAATGCTATTTTGCAGAGATAGATGCAACCCCACCCCCCATGTTTACTGCAGCAAGATCGAAACAGTCATGAGCTGGAAAAAACCTAAGTGCCATTGGTAGATGCTTGCAATGATATAGATGGCCCTAGAAGGTATTATGCTGTAGTGAAGTCAGATGGAAAAGACAAAATACTATCATTTTGGTCATATGGTATTTAGAGAAACCAACCAAATGGGTAAACTAAATAAAACAAACCTTTAGACTAATGAACAAGTAAGTGATAATACAGCACGTCTTTTCATGCAAAGTACTCACGGTCTCATTCTCTTGATTAACAATTCATTTCTACCACCTCTCCCCATTTTTACATAAGGTATCTTTTAGGCTGAAATTATTTTCAGCTTTGCATGTATTTATTAATATCTGATTCCTAAATTCTACATTGCAAGTCTAAAAGTCTGCTTTATAGTTGAAAGATGAGAACTTTTACTGTGACATAAAACCACTCTATATTTGTCTTTAATTTTTGCCATGTAATAGACACCAAATGAATTTTCACAAGATTAATGAACTCCCAGTCAGCCCCATTACTTAGCCACAATTTTCACTCACCTTTCCCATGCCTTCTGTTTTAGCTTTCGGTGTTTTGATTTTGATAAAATTCACATAAAGATGGCAAAAGTAAAATTGTTCGTTAACATGAACTGTGACCATCATGGCTGTCAGAATGGTATGTCAAAAATCAAAGTATTTTTTTCCTTTTGGTGTGAGTAGAAATAATAATTTGAGATGAATAATCACATCATACCTGAAAATTCTAAATTGCAAAATTATACGTTTATGAAAATTAAGTATTACACATTTTAAAGCACTATTTAAAAATATTTGTTAATTTCCTTTGTCCCTAAAATGTATTATGTTCACACTTCAGAGAACAAATCAAAAAAAGTAAAAACCCTTGTGCTGAGTTTGACTTAGCAGAGTGTTCAGACATCACAAGAGATGTAATTTTTCTTGTATATTAGAAAGTGGTAAGTGCTTTTTAAATCAAAAAAGGTGAGCTTTGTCTTCTGAATATCAGACATCTGTAGTTATTATACTACTTTACCACTTATGGTCCGTGATTCATACTTAGTATTAAAAAAAAAATCTTGATTTCTGCTTTGTAACTTTTACTGAGGACATTATCAACTCTGGTTTGTGGAAAGACTAACTTTTCCCTTCCACCCCCACCTATTTACTGATGTAGTTTACTGGGTGGATTTTTTCTGTTTCTTTCCCCCAATATATTGTATTCTCTGTTCATTCTTCTGTCCTACTATTGCCTGATCACAAGACATCCTGAACACTAGTTAGGAAAGTACCTCTGTACCATTGCAGGGGTTGTGCTGCAATTATTTCTGGTAGACCACTAGAGTTCACTGAATAAGTGGGTATTTAGCCCTCTGACATAGTGACTTTTTATAAATACCTATGTCTGGAATTCTGATAGAAGGAAAGATTTCACCGATACGCAAGTATTTTAAGAATAGAAAATGAATTTGATTTCTCTGCCATGATACCTCTCAGCATCTTTATTATGCTAATATAATAGGCTACCATAGCAAAGGGAATGTAGTTGAGCATCTCCCAACTCACAGGTGGACCAGCTTTGTCCTTGGCACTGTAGTACAAGAACATAGGAAGCTGAGATTTACAAACATGTGATACATCCAAGCAGAAGTGGAAGAGACAAGTTTGCAGTGACAGTTACACTGAATACCCTGAAAAAAGCCTCTTTAAAGTCATGTGTTCAATGTATGTTAAAATTAATGGCCATGGTTTACATTTCAGTTGATTTTGTAGCTAAGATCAGTATATAAATTCAGACAAGCCACTCATGTCAACGTAAAGTTAGAACTCAAGTCACAGACATGACTATTATTACAAGAAGCAATCCATTTTATTTGGGATTTTTTTTTTAAATTTAAGTTGTGCCAAATCTTGATTTCCTGTGAGAAAGTTTATTTTATTTTTAGAGTGCAAGAGCAGAACTCGAAAGGCTGCGGTGGAGTGAAAAGCACGATCAAGAGTATGGGGACCAGAGTTTAAAGGAGAGAGCCTCAATGGTAGCCCACTGTCTAGAGCACAAGGATGACAGACTAAGAAATCGGACCAGAAAACACCGGAGTTTAAATTGTCTGGAGGACACAGAGACTGAGGTCTTCCATGGGCAACAGAGAGGCCAGAGGGGCCTAAAGACATTGAGGAAGACTGAGGAGAGGAGTAGTAAAGCTACTTTGGACTCTGATAACAAGTTACCATCCAAGGTCATTGAAGAACTTAGTGCTGTTCTCCAGCGGTCCAGAACCCTTCCAAGAGAATTACAAGATGAGCAGATTTTGCAGAAAGAAATAAAATGAATTGTCTAACAAATTATTTTATTATGTACAGTGATTTTTTGCAAGACAAAACTAACGTAATTCATGTTTGGGAGATTTGTCTCTAGCTTAACTTACATTTAAAGAGCATTTAAAAATATGTATATATGTGATAAGTGTAAGATTAACTTTATTTTGATTTGAGCAAACCTTGTACAGTTCATCTATATTTGTGTAAAAAAGACATTGGGTTACTTTGAGTGGCCGACCTTTTAAACTAGTTGTTTAAGTGGTGGTAATTTATGACCAGGAATCTTAAACTGTACTATATTGTATAAAATGCCATGTTTAAATGAAGCCTGTGAAGCTGTATGTAACACATTTTGCACTTTGGGAAACCTTGTATATATTAAGTTACCATGTTGGGTTAATCGGTTTACATAGGTTCCCCCTTAGGGAAAAGAAAGGATGCAAGTTGAAAGACCAGAGGAGTTATTTTAGTGGTTGCCTATCCATCAACACTGGGGTTTTAAAAGAGGTAATGAACAAATGCCCTAAAAGGAGATTAGTTCAGAGTCATCCTAGTTCAGTATTGACCAGAAAACTGCTTCTTAACAAAACAGTCTAATGACTAAGTATTTCCAAAAGTAACGTACTGCCAACAAAGATCAGTGATGGCCCAGTACACTCTTGTTTATGGTGTTTGTGAACCAGCCACAGTAAACTTCACTTCAGTTCTTCGGAAGGGGCTGCTGAGAAGAAAATTACCCTGCACTGAGGTGACTGTGCACAGGACATTTGCACTGTCGCTATGTATGTACATGCAATTTTTTAGACCTCCTTACCATGCTCTTGGTACGAACAAAATTCATCGTGGTTTGTTGTTGTTTTCCTTTGCTCATTTTTTATTTTTAAATAAGGTAAAATCTTGCCTTGCAATGTCTAAATTCATTGAAAGTGTAGAACATCTGGCCATTTGGGGGTGGGGCATAGTGTAATTCTGCTACACATTTAGGAACTACCAATTCACAGTCTCATCTTATTAGTCTCTTCCCTGTGCCAAATAATAACAAAGCCCTCTATTGTTTCCTTCACCTAAAGATCAGCTACTGAGTTGGTGATTTTCACAAGACAGTCAATATTAGCTAATTATAGTTTAAATTAGGGGCAGGGAAGCAGTTTTTATCACTTTCTTTAGAAATTTTGTTAGGGTTGCTGAGCATGATTCAAAGTTATCTATGTAGCTAAGCTTTACTGCTGGCATTTCTTTTACACCCATCTATTTCTAAGGTGTCAGTCTTATCAGAATTTGTATACAAAGACCCATATTTCAGTCAGTCCAGTTACAGTAGAGTAATATGCTATTAAATGCTATGAATTCCTTTATTGTGAAATACTCATCACTTATATTTGCTGGTGTTAAATCGTTTACCATGGGTATGTTATATTTATTCTTCAAATACAAATAAATTTTTTTAAAGGAAAAAAACTGCAGGACAGTTTATGAAATTAGTAGTACTACTGGAGACCTTACTTTAAGGCAAGAAATTGTACTGTTTAGGATAAAATATAAAATATTCTTAGTAAATGGTAATATTTGTGTTATATGAAGTATATAAAATTAATATGTTGACAGAAAAGTATTGAGATTTTATCTGCCTTATCTGAATATTTTGAAACTCGAGCTTCAAATCTAATAACTTCTGTTTCTCTGCCTTTCCTGTACCTTTATTCCCATTTTAAGGTAAGGGCTAATGAGGACAACTCATATTTTGAGTCAAAATTAAAATGTTTTATAAGTCTAATTGAATGTGGTTGTCTTTCTCATTTTAAGAAGTTGAAGGATGTAATTGTGAAATAGGTCTAATTTAATACGTACTTCTGTTACTTTTTCAAATTATCATATCAATATAAATATTGTTCTATTTTTAGATGATGCATTTATGCCAACATGACACATTGGGGCTTCTGACTCATTTCTATAGCCCTAAAATTAATTACATAATTATCTGACTTCTAAATAAATCATTACCTGATGACTTATCAAAGTAACACTGAGAATTCAAAGCTAAACAAAAGTAAATTAAGCAAAATTATGACTTATGTACATAACCATATTAGCTGGTGATGTGCTTTGTTCAGATGACAATTTTTAATTCTAAAATACACTTAAACTGCATGTTGCAATAGAAGTATTTTTGAAAGTGTACTCAACTTGGACAGAGTGTAGTATCCAGATATTTGCATGTTTTCTCAAAATTCTAATACTCTGGGGAGAAGCTGATTAATACTTATACCATCTCATCAAAATTTGCACCAAACTTTTCCTATCCTTTCAAGAAAAGATGGTATCAAGTTTATGACATGAACATTTTTCTGTCTTCCATACAATCATCTTGTTTATCTCCAATAATCTAGAAATACAAAGAAGTGAATCCTACAGGCAATTCATCTTTTTATAGCTCATAGTTATTTTGCTTTTTAAATAATTTTTATTGAAGTTATTCTAAATTATACTGTAGATCCCTATTTTCTCCACCATGGCTACTGCATGTTGAATGTGAAGATTTTGATAATTCATATACTGCTATAGATTTAAAGCTTCTTGAAAGTTATTGGATTAAATTCAGAATCTAAAATGTCTACATCTGAGAAGTGAAAATACTACCTATCTTGTGGGCTTAATGAATGACTAATTACATACAACATATGTGTGTATCACATACCTGGCCCATAAAATAAGTTTAATAAATGTTAGTTTTCAAGGTACTAATTTTTCTAGTTCTCATTTGCTCAAATTTGACATTTTTAAGTACTGGTTTTCAAACTGGTTCTGACAGTTTTTTTTTTTAATTCCTTTAAAAATGAGTTATATGTTAATAAAACCGATTGTCACAGGTTATAGACTGAACTGAGTTTTGGGAGACAACATGTGCTGAATGAAACCCTGCATCTAGATTCCAGAATGGGGACTGTTTACTGATAGGGTTTTTAAAGACATTAAGTTTAAACTGAGGCTATTAGGGTGGACTCTAATGAGATCTGACTGGTGTCCTCAGGATAGGAGGAAATTTCTTCACAGACACAATAGGGATTCATGCACATGGAGAAAAGACCATCTGAGGATACCCTAAGAAGGCAGCCAGATGCAAACCAAGAGGCCTCAGACGAAACAAAACTTGAGCCCCAGAAATGAATGGGAAAAATTCCTATTGTTTAAGCTGCCTAGTCAGTGATATTTTGTTAATGGTAGTCTAGCAAACAAATACACCACACATTTATGTAAATCTCTTAATAGATATGAGATGAGCAGAATGCCCCCTAATACTTGTATTAATCCTTGAACTTTTGTTGTCCCATAACTCAGAATACCTTTGTAGCAATACATCAGAGTTCCATCTATTGTACCAAGTAATGGAGAATAGGAGAACTTTGTTGAATGAGATGTAATAGAAGTCAGCTGGCTAAACTGCTTGTACACTGAAATACAGTATAAACAATTCAAAACGTGATCCAGCAAAATCATAGTTTGGGGCTTCTTGTAAAGATTCAAGTTCTAAGGCATCAAAATATCAGGAGGCTAAAAGGACAGGAAGACAAGTTATCATTGCTTTGAGATACTCTAAAAGCAGTACTACCGGGGAAGTTCATGGCAATACAGGCCCACAAAATAAATTCTCAAACAATCTCACTCTATAGCTGAATAAACTAGGGAATCAAGAAAGCAAATCTAAAAATCAGTAAAAGCAAGAAAAATTAGAGCAGAGGTAATTATAAAACACAAAAAGGCAGTCTGAAAGATCAGTAATATGAAGAGATGGTTCCTTGTAAAAATAAAATTAACAAGCCCTTAGTGATGCTTACTCATAATCAGGAAAACCCAAGTAAACAGAATCAGAAATGAAGTAGGCAAACCAGATGCCACACAACTAAAGAATCATAAGAACCTATTACAAACATCTCTGCAGATAAGGATAACCTCGAAGAAATATACAAGTTTTTAGATTCATACACCTTCTAAATGTGAACCAAGATGAAAGAGCTTAAACACTCCTATCACAAGTGCAGAAGTTAAAAATATCTCCCTAAGAACAAAATTCCAGGACTATAAGGCATCTCCAGTGAATTCTATGAAACATTCAAGGATTTAATATTTATCCTACTCAAACTCATAAAATAAAAACTTCAAAGAATGTTGAAAGCTCCATAAGGCCAACATCACCTTGTTCCAATATGAAAAAGGGACAGCGTGCGCGCACATTCATGCACACCCCCCCCCAAAAAAAAACAACGTAGATTAATATCCCTGATGAATGTAGCCCATTAAAAGGATCATTCACCATGATCAAGTGAGATTTATGCCTAGGATGAAATTCACTCAACATACACAAAAAAAATCAATATGACACATCACATTAATGGAGGGAAATACAAGAATCAAATGGACATCTCAATAAACATGAAAAAAAATGAAAAAATTCAATATCCACTCATGATATGAATGCTTAACAAAACAGGAAGAGAAGGAACATCTCAATATAACAGGTATATATAACAAGCCCATACTCAATGAAATACTGGAGAATTTCCTCTACCACTATGAACAAAAGAAGGGTACCCATTCAATATGGTACTGGAAATCCCATCTAGACCAATGTGGTGAAAAGGAAGAATGAAGGGGGGGATAGAGGGAAGGCGTACAAACCTGGAAGGGAGGGCGATCAGAATTGGAGAGGAAGAAGTAAAACTCTTTCAACTTGCAGATGACATGATTGTTTATGAAGAAAATTTATGTATAGAAAAAAACATATCTAATAAATGTTTTCAGTATATTACAGAGTACAAAATTAACATACCAAAATGAGGAACAATTCCATATACTAACAACGCCATTTCTGAAAAGCAAATTAAAAAGTATTCTACTACTTACAACAGCATCAAAAAAATAGAATGCACAGAAGTGGTGAAAGTAATCTAACTGAAAACTCTAAGACACTGATAAAAGAAAATGAAGACAATGCAAATAATGGAATGATATCTGTCCATGGATTGGAAAAACTGTTAAAATGTCAGTATTACTAATAGACACCTATTACCAATCTCGGTATCAAGATTCCAATGACAATTTTTATAAAAGTTGAACAAAAACTCCTAAAATTTATGTGGAAGAAGAGAAGACCCACATAGCCAAAGAAATTCTAAGAAAGAAAAAAGGAGGCATTATACTTCCAGATTTCAGTTTTATAATACAGAACTATAATCATCAAAACCATATGATGACAAATAAATTGATGGAACAGGGTCAAGAAACCGGAAATAAACTGAAGTTTGACCAGGGAACCAAGAATACTCAAGGAGTAAAGACAATTTCTTCAATAAATGGTACTGAACAATTGAATATTCACATAGAAAATAATGACACATAAAAAAGTGTCAGGCAAAAACAAACCAATAACACTGGTCAACAGTGAGATAGTTACTGACTTAAAAAGGCCCTAATCTGTAGTATCTTGGGTGCGGAACATGAATATAACCCTGAAAATTTTTTATTAGCTCTCATTTTGAAGATATTTCATATAATTCATTTTATATGTTTCACCATGTAAATTTATCCAGAAGGACTACAACAACATCCTAAATCAGCCTAGAATGATGTAATATTGCATCACATTGCATAATACCATCAAGCACACATCATCCAGTGCTGACTGCATCATTTTCTGATGCAATGCAATACTACTGCCAGGCAGCTGCTGAAGTAAGCTGATGTCAGCATTCCACTATATAAAGTCCTGTCGGAAAGGTTGAGCACTCAAAATATTTCAGACTTTGTGAGAGACAGTTTAAGGTACTGTTTAATAGAACTGTTATTATTTTATTCATATAGGCACAATACAGAACAGTAATGCCTCAAAAGTACATTAATAGCATGGACAATTTCTGCTCTATTTATGGGGAAATGACATTTGCCAACCAGAAGAAAAGTATCCCTTCTCAAGACACAAGAAGATGGAAAGGCATCCCCTGCTCATGGATTGGAAGGATTAACATTATCAAAATGGCAATCCTACCAAAAGCAATTTACAGATTCAATGCTATTCCAATAAAAATCTCAACGACATTCTTCAAAGAAATAGTTCGACTACTGATGAAATTCATATGGAACCACAAAAAACCTCGCATAGCTAAAGCCCTCCTAACTAAAAAGAAAGAAAATGGAGGAATTTCACGCCCTGATTTCAAACTATATTACAAAGCCATAATAATTAAAACAGCATGGTACTGGAACAAAAACAGACACAAAGACCAATGGAACCGAATAGAATACCCAGAATTAAAGCCACATATCTATGAACAACTAATCTTTGACAAAGGAGCAAAGAAAATGCAGTGGAACAAGGACAGTCTATTCACTAAATGGTGCTGGGAAAACTGGACAGCCACATGCAAAAAAATGAAGCTAGACCACTACCTCACACCCTGCACAAAAGCCAACTCAAAATGGATAAAAGGCCTGGATGTAAGAACTGAAACCATAAAATGTATAGAAGAAAATATAGGCAAAACTCTACATGACATACATCTCAGCAAAATCTTGAAAGACACATCCCTCAAAGCGAAGGAAGTGAAAGACAAGATAAACAGATGGGATTACATCAAAAATAAAAGCTTCTGTACAGCAAAAGAGACATTAACCAAAAGAAACAGACACCCTACCAACTGGGAAAAGATCTTTGCACACAATATATCTGATAAAGGACTGATAACAAAAATTTACAAGGAACTCACACAACTCAACAAAAACAAAGCCAATAACCCAATCAAAAAATGGGCAGAAGAGCTAAAAAGGCACTTCTCCAAAGAGAAAAGCAAATGGCCAACAGATACATGAAAAAATGCTGAACATCACTTATAATAAAGGAAATGCAAATCAAAACAACTATGAGATACCACCTCACACCTGTGAGGATGGCACACATTAAAAATACAGGCAACAACAAATGCTGGAAAGGATGTGGAGAAAAAGGAACTCTTCTACACCGTTGGTGGGAATGAGAACTGGTCCAACCACTATGGAAAGCTGTATGGCAATTCCTCAAACTGCTAAACATGGAGCTTCCATACGACCCAGCAATCCCACTTTTGGGAATTTACCCAAAGGACACAAAAACACTAATCCAAAAGGATACATGCACCCGTATGTTCATTGCGGCACTATTCACAATAGCAAAGGTATGGAAGGAACCCAGATGTCCAAAAATAGATGATTGGATCAAGAAGATGTGGTACATATACACAATGGAATACTATTCAGCATTCAAAGATGATAAACACATGCAATTTGCAGCGACATGGATGGAATTAGAGGGGATCATACTCAGTGAAATAAGACAGAAAGAAAGACAAAAATATTGAATTGTTTCACTTATAACAGGACTATAAGGAAACCGAATAGGAGAGAGACAATCGGCGGGGGGGGGGGGGGGAATGCACACAAAATGGAATAGAAAAGAAAGAACACAAGGGACCATGGAGATGGATCATGGGTGGTGGGCTACCCAAGGGGAACACAAAATGTAAAAGACATAAGTAACAATAAAAATATATATTAAAAAAAAAGTATCCCTTCTCAAGTGACGAAGGCTTATCATCTTGACTTCGGATGCAAGGTTGGTGACCAAGACAAGCCTTGGGCCCCGCATATATGCTGTGCTACATGTACAACACAGCTTTCACAGTGGTGAAATGGCAAAAGAACATTCATGCTGTTTGCAGTCCCAATGGTGTGGAGAGAGCCAAGCAACCACACAAAAGACTGTTATTTCTGCTTGGTGCCTCCTCTTTATCGTGGAATAACGAAGCAAAAGAAGTCGAGAATAGTCTACCCAAACATTCCATCTGCATTTAGACCAGTTCCACGTGGTGAGGGACTTCCTATTGCAGAACCTCCAGCACAATATCCTCTTGATTCATCTGATGAGGACAGGTGAGCCGACCTGTTCTTCTCCTGTTCCATCAGCATACAGTGATCCAGATTTTCACTGTGGTGCATCATCAACCCCACACAGACTAACACAGGAAGAAGTAAATGAACTGTGTGATTTGGACTTATCCAAGAACAAAGCAGAACTGCTAGGATCAAGACTCCAACAATGGAACCTTCTAGAAGCTGATGTCATAATTACTTTATATCAAAAGCACCACCAGCAGTTGGAGCCTTTCTTCAGAAAGGACTCTTGTATTCTGTTCCGATATTGAGGGCCTCATGAATGCCTTAGAAAACACTCAAGACCCACAAGAATGGAGACTATTTCTAAACTGTTTGAAACCGAGTGTCAAGGCTGTGCTTTTGTACAATGGAAACTATCTTCCATCTATTCTATTCCTGAAGAGCTGTACAAGAGACAAGCGAAGAAATCCAAGCAGTAGTCTATGGCTTGGTTTTTTACAGGTATTAACCTAATTGTAGGCCTATTACTATTGGCATGCATTTTGTGATGTAAACATCAATTTATTGCAGATTACAAAAAAACTAGAGCCAAAATTAGAATTTGACTGTCATTCCTGTTGAGCACATACAAAGGGATAGGAAATGACTAATTTTATTCAGTAACATGACTTTTGTAAAAATTTGATGACCAGTGTGATAAAATCTTGTCATCTATCTGCAAAACTGAGGCAATCAGAAGGGGATGGTAGCAGGTGGGGAGTGAGGGGACACAATGGAACATGGTGGAATATTAATGGGGCAATGGTTATAGGTATGGTGTGAAATATACTCCTTAACAGAGATTTAAACCTATAACCTATAACCCCAAAGCAGATACAACATAAACCAACTTTACTTCAATAAACATAATTAAAAGTTACTGATTATATACACATAATAAAAAAATTATTAAGCCATAAAAAATGAGAAATTCTACTTCTGATAACATGTGAACCTTACTGGTAGTGAGACAGGTCAGATGGAGAAATACACATACTGTTAATCTCACTTATGAGTTAATGAAATTTTACTGATTTACAAAACTATACACATTTTTGGAATGCGCCTCCATCTCTGTGTGTGTATGGATTCACTCACCTTCAGGTTTCTAGTCGACAACAGTTACTATTCTCTCCCCCGCCTCATTTTCCTTCTGGTAAACACTGTGTTTTTCACAAACTCTAAGAGTTCTTTTTGTTGTGATTGGTTAGTCCCCATTTGTTTTCGTTATATTTCACATGTGGTAAAAATGATCCAATAATTAATTATCTTTCACTTTCTCAGTCATTTTGCTTAGCTTGATAATAACCTCAAGTTGCAGCCATGTTGTTACAAAAAAGAAAGTTTGCAACACTTTTCATGGCTGAGTAGTTAGTGTTCCAATGCATCTAGACACAATAACTATTAGCCAGGCAGCCATCCATGGACATTAAGGCTATTTCTATGTCTTAGCTATTGTAAATAATTTTGCTATGAGCTTAGGGGTTCATGAATACTTTTTGAATAAGTGCTTTCATATTCTTCAGATAAATACTAGGAGAGCATCTGGTATTTTCCCTTTTAGATTTTTAAGGAATCTCCATACCAAAGGAACACTATATTTAAAGGAACAATACCAGGGCAGTAGCCATTACCATAAAAGGAAACCCAAAATAGAATAGACTACAAATATTAAAGTGCTAGGAGAAAATAACCTTCACTTATATCTCCACATCCTTTAAAAATGTTCTTCAAAAAAGAATGGCAATAAGGATATCTCAGGTAAACAGAAAAGTTTCCCCCAGCAGACCTGCATTGAAATAACTACTAAAGATTTTTTAGGAAAAATGGAAATTGGTCTGAGATAAAGTTTTAAAATGCAGGAAAACTAAAGAGAAAAAAAAAAGGGGGGGGTAGGAGGAATGCAAATAAATGAAGATTCTAAAAAATGGCACTATTCTATCTTATATGATATTAAGTATATGCAGAATTAGCTATCACTAGAGCAAAGAATTGTCAGGGACTATAGGGACTTAAATTGTTAAAAGGTTTAAGCATTATCAGGGAAAAAGAAATAAATTGTCATAAGTCAAGAATGTATGTTGTAATCACTAGAGTACTTGTTAAAAATTAGTAAAAGTATACATGACTCATGTTTATAGAGAAGAAAACTAGGAAAACAAATCAAAAGAGTTAAGATGGTGGATACAAGGCCAAATCTATCAGTAATTATATCAAATGCACGGTCACACTTCAAGTGAAAGTGAACCAAAGAGATCCGTATGCTGCTTCTAAGAGACATCTTAAATATGAAGACCGTGAAATCAAAAAGGTGAAGAAAAGGTATTATGCAGACACTAATCCATAGAAAGTTGGTGTCCAAATAATAATATAAAACAAAGTTGACTTTAAGCAGGATGCACTACATCAGATAAAGAGGTCTTTTTTTTTTTAATAAATGAGGCTATAAATGAGTAAACATCCATATCTTTATATTTCCTATACAGTTGTCATCAAGACTCATTGTCCAGGATCACATTCGCCTGCAGGAAGATGCCATTGAGACAGCTAAAAGATCCACAGACACATTTCTGTAACTGATAAATGATTGAAGACTTTGTAGAAGTCTGCAAATTTCCTGCCAGCTACACTTTTTCCTCTGGGGACTTGTTACCAGCAGAGTGTATCTGGTCCATCTCATAAGAAAGGATAAGAGGTTACAACAATAAACAAGAGTAGTGGCACAGTTAATCTCACCACTGTCAGAAGACATCTTAAATATCCTAACAGTTATGCAAGATCTAACAAGGGACCCACCTGCACAGAGCAAAGGCTGATTAAACAAGTTAACTCTCTTTTGAAGAGAAGACTTATTATCAAAAAGCTATTGAGATTATGCATTACAATAAGGAGCCAATTGATAACTGATGCTCTGCTCTCCTAGACACTATGGTGTTATCACTGACTTTAGAAGCAAAGGTGAAGTGATTTCCCACTCCAGTTAGATGAAAGCTTCCACACCAAGAGTGGAGAGGACTGACTGTAACACTCAAGAGTTATCACCCAAACCATGGACTTTCAGTGCATTTCTGTTCAATTCCTCCTATTTATCAAATACCAGAAACATAAGACAAAACTTCAGCAGTCCATCTGGACAGCATTCTAAGTGTTGGATTCATTTTAGCTTCCTTATAGCTGCCATGGGGAAGTATTCATGACTAGTCCCTTGAAATGCTGACCACAGCACAAATCAAATATTGCAAGCATACCCGGTTTTAGCCAGCGCAACTCACAGAGTACATGCCTCCATTTCTGGTTACCCAAATTAAAGTATTTTTGTATTTATGCTGAAAATGGCTAAGACCCTGTCAGAAGTAACAATATACGTGAATAATTTTGTGTTAATCCTAATATTTCTTAATAATTTCCTGCCCATTACTCCATTACCTAATTTGCCTAATAAAATCCTCTAGTGAGATAATATTTCTTCAAGTGCCCAGAGGAAAAATTGTAGCTGACAGAAAGACAGATATATTTCTTCCTTTACTTTCACTTCCAAGGAATTTGGTTGGTTTTGTTTTTATTTATAATTATTCTAACTATTGTTCATTTTTTTTTGCTCAATGAAATACTCTGTAGTTATTCATACTTGCAGTATAATTTATAATGAAATAACCAACATATGCATGTTACCAAGTTGAATAAGAAAATCAGATGTCTAATATTTAAGAACAAGAAATTAGAAATTAGAAATTATTCATTGGACAAACTAAAATTTCTAGAGAAATGATGGTTAGTAATGACTCATGAAGAATTGCATGTACATGTAGCCAAAGAATGCAATATACTTATTCCAGATAAATCAGCTCATATCATGGATTTTCAAATCATAAAATTATTACAACTGAGGCATCTTTATAGGGTTTTAGTCAAATAACGAATCCTAGTGTTAGTGACAGATATTGTACTCATATTTATAGAGGGACTTCAGCTTAAAATATTTAAAATATTCTCTTCCAATGTCAATACATTTCACATACTAGAACCATTTAATTCATTTGTATCAGTTGACTCGTCAAATGACAAAAATCAACACCAGGGACCATCACCTATTTTCAAATATATAATCTTCATTCTTCAAAGAAATAAAATATTGGTGAAATTCATATGGAACCACAAAAAACTCAAATAGCCAAAGCTTTCCTGACCAAAAAAGGAGAATGAAGGAATCACACGTGCAGACTTCTAACTATGCTACAAAGCCATAATAATTAAAACAGTACAGTACTGGAACAAACATACAGACCAATGAAATCAAATAGAAAACCCAGAAATAAAGCCACACATACATGGACAACTAATCTTTGACAAAGGAGCAAAGAATATGCAATGGAACAAGGACAGTTTATTCAATAAATGGTGCTGGGAAAAATGGACCACCACATGCAAAAGAATGAAACTAGACTACTACTTCTTACCATGCACAAAAACCAACTCAAACTGGATAAAAGAATTGAACATACAACCTGAAGTCATGAAATACATAGAAGAAAATATAGGCAAAGCACTACATGACATACATATCAGTAACATCTTTAAAGACTCATCCCCCAAAGCAAAGAAAGTGAAGGAAAAAATAAACAGCTGGAACTATATCAAACTAAAAGTTCCTGTACAGAAAAAGAGACATTAACCAAAATGAAGAGAAGCCCTACTGATTGGGAGAAAATTTTTAGATTCCATACATCTGATGAGGAACTGATCACAAAGATCTACAAAGAGCTCACATGACTCAACAAAGATCTGAGCAAAATAGGTACTTCTCCAAAAAGGAAATGCAAATGGCCAACAAGCATACGAAAAAATGTTCAGCATCACTTAAAATCAGGGAAATGCAAATCAAAACCACAATGAGATACTACTTTACACAGTAATAATGGCACATATTAAAAAAGAAAACTAGTAGCAACAAATGTTGGCTAGGATGTGGCAAAAGAGAATTCTCCTTCAGTGCTGGTGGGAATGAAAATTGGTCCAACCACTATGGAAAGCTGTGTGAGGCTCCTCAAACTACTAAGAATGGAGCTACCATATGACCCAGCAATTCCACTCCTAGAAATCTACTCAAAGAACACAAAAACTTTAATTCAAAAGGATACCTACAACACTATGTTTATTGCAGCACTATTTACAATAGGTAAGATATGAAAACCCAAATGCCCAATAATAGGTGACTGGATCAAGAAAATGTGGCATATATAAACAATGGAAAACTATTCAGCAATCATAAAAGATAAGTTCATGCCATTTGCAGCAACTTGGATGGAGCTGAAAGGGATTATGCTCAGTTAAGTAAGCAGAAGAAAAAAAAACAGATGGTTTCACTCATAGAAGGAATATAGGGGACCAAATAAGGATTCAGGAAAAAAAATAACAAGAAATTTACAAGCAACTATAAATCAGAGATATTCTGCAGTGGAGGGGAAAGAAGAAGGATCAAAACAGGGGAGGGAAGAACACAAGGGGTTATGGTGATGGTGCATGGGTGAATGGTGGTCAGAATTTTATAGGGACTACACCTGAAAGCAAACATTGTACAAAAATAAACAATGATGTAAAATATAAATAATTTTTTAAAAATAAAATATATAATCTTCAAATCAGTTAAAGTTATTAAACTTGAATAATATATTCCTGGCAATATATATTTTAAATTGCTACTGCAAAACAAATTGCTAGCCTTATCAGTAATCAACAATCAACATAAAATGCCCTATATGTAGCTGAGGAGCATTTGGGGATTTCCTATTTTGCCTCAGGACTAAGTAGTTAATAAATATTTCTTGGATGTCTGCATTAATCTGAGCAGTCCTGTGTTTTACACTTAGCAAAAATTACTTCCAGAGTTTAACAAATCTTTATCTGAAGCTTTTGTTAAAGGCATAGTATGTTATTTATTTATTTTTTTGGTATATCATTTGTTAGTTTATTTCCCCCTGTGCTAAAGCTATTTAGATGGAAAATAGGAAAAGGTAGTATCATTCGTTCTATGTGAACAACATTTTACATTGAAGTACAGATCTGGTCTCCCTCAATTCTGATTAAAATTTATGTATCAGCTTGGGTTTTGAGGATGTATAACCTCTTAAATTCCATGGCATTTCCAAAGTAAATTAAAATTTAATTGCCTTTAGTAAAAAGTACTACAAACATTTTATATCCCGTATTATCAGAAATTCTGTAACTTTTCCTACTTACCAACTCTAGTAGAAGACAACTTACCCTGAGATAAAGTTGCTAGTTTTTCCAATTTTTAGAATAAAGCAACAATTATCAAACACCAATGCCTTATAAACACAAAAAATTTTCCTGAGCTGTTCTGGTTTAGACAAAGAGAGACTATTAAGATATAAAAATAGACTAGTCTATTGAAGATAAGTAATGTAATTATTGCTCTGATGATCTTGGGATTAAAACTTTTTGGGAAGTTAGAGTTTGTGCATTTTAGCAGTTATACCGATGTATGTTAGCAGTCACAGTGCTGTGCTGAGCATTCATGATGGATAAGGCATTGGCAAAACATACCGAACATGCTGGATTGTTTCTGAAGAACCAAGGTAATTTAAAACATGCAACATTCCACTATCATATTCCTAAATAACTAGCAAACATTGATCCCCTCCTCATTCTTTGTTATTCTTTCATTTATTCTTTTACTCTAAAGATTTACTATGTATTTACTATGAGACTGGTATTGAATTAGCAATTTCAAAACTGGATCTAATTTTGTAAAACGCCCAACTAGCAACAAGTCCGTGGTTCATCTACAATGCACATGTATTGACAGGTCTCTGACATTTGACGGAAGTTGCCTAACACTTCCTCAATCTCCTAGCAAATACGAACTCCCTTTAAATCTTTAAATCTTTAAAGTTTACTTAACTATAAGTACAAGCACATTTGAAATGTTTTCCTTTTAAATAGAGACACAGTATTGTTAACATCTTTGGAAAACAGAAGCCCAACAGCTGAATATGCTGTAATTCCTTTACTTAATCACTTTTAGAAACATGCAGCATTGTAGTGGGAAAACATGAATGGTATTCTGGATGGAGATATATTAATAGACTGACAGGGACAAAAGTGAGGTGACATTCTAGAGTGGGTGGATGGTGATGTTTATATTTTCATGGAGGTTTGGGAAACGCAAGTTTATGCATTTATCAAAACTCGGGAAACATGCATTTAAAATATGTGCACTCAACTTTATATAAAGTTTACATAAAAACTGTGTGCAAAGTATTCTAGGGAATTGTTGAGATGTTTGTAATTTACTTGAAATGAGCAGAAAAGACGAATTCATTGATGAGTGGATAGAGGGATGGATTAGTGTGATTAACTATAGTAAAACGTGGATGGTGTACATCCACATTTTGTTGACCTACCACCTACAATCCACCAACTACAATCTAGGTGGTAGACTTTGGAGTGTTCACTAAAAATACTTTTAACTTTGCTACATATTCAAATGTTTCCCAAGTGTTGGACAGAAAATAATGCAGTATTAAGGGTGCATGTAATTTATTAACTCTGCCTAGCATTTTTGATGTTAATAAAAGTATTCAGGGCTGAATTAAATAGTATTTAATTTCAATGCTGCCTTTTTACAGAGACCCACTGTTCATAATAGTGAAAGATGTTTCCTGCATGTGTTCCTTTTAGAATTCAATTAACATTGATTTATCCACCACTGCAGATTTTGTTAACACTAACAACTTAGAATAAATTAGTGTTTGCTCTTTATGAATAAGTCCAATAATGTTCTGCTTTCATTCCTACTTCCTTTCCAATTTGTTCTAATTAATAGCTATTAATGTTTGTTTCTGGGCCTGGCAATTTTATTTTTACATTCACATTCAAATTACTGCATTACTGACCGTCAGATTTTATTCTTGTTATTTCTAAGAATATAATGTTAAATATTAAACTTAAAAATATTTATAATCCATAAATTTTATATGTTCTTTTTTCAGGTGTGAGAAGTTTTAATAGGAAGCACTGGGCTAGTGGTCCAGAAAATGGTGAGATTCACTGAAGGTGTCATAAGAGCACATGAGAACTTCTAAATGAATTATTTTTTTTAAAAAGGCAGTATTAAATATAAAGACTGTCTAGGGCATCCAGTGGATCTTTATCAAATAGTCACATAGCACAAAAATTATTTGAATTTCCTAAGGAAAGTGTGAGAGTTTTATAATATGGAATTTAGCATTTAAGCTCAGTGTCATATATTGTAGTTCACACCTGACTATTTAAGTAGATTTATAAATATTTACTAATGTTTAAGAAGTAAACTCTTAGAGAAGGATACCTGGTTTAAATTATTTATCAAAGGGAGAAGCTAAGAAAGCAGATAGAGGTAAAGGAAAAAGGAAAGTTGAACTATCGAAAAAAACTAATAGCAAATTTAGTATTTAGTAATACATTTAGTGATACTAACATCAAGTTTTCCTGGTCACAAAATTAGAGCACTTCATAGCCTCATTAACCAATAAAGATGATGTTCTAAAGTGATCTGACAAATCAATTAAAATGAGTTATCAAGATGACTATTTGAAATTATACCCATACCATGAATTAGTCCAAAAGAAATTTTCATGTCTTGAGATATATTGGAAGATAAAATAAATCTCAATAAACTTATGAAAATCAAAATCATAGCAAAATCTCTTCATATCACAATGGTATGAAGCTAGAAATCAATCAAAAGAAGAGGGCAAAACCACAAATATACGGTGATTAAACAACATGCTAATGAACAAATATTATGCTACACAGGAAATCAAAGTTGGAATAAAATCTGCAGATAAATGAAAATAAACACATACTTATGACCTATGGGACACAACAAAAGCAGAACAGGGCAGTTTATAGAGACACATACCTCCCTAAGGGAACAAGAAAAAGTTCAAAATATCTAAACTTGCAACCAAAGTAACTAGAAATAGAAGAAACACAAAGGCAAAAGTCAGTAGACAGAAGAAAATAAAAATTAGAGTGAAAATAAAGGAAATACACATCAAACATAATTTAAAAGATCAATGAAACCAAGAGTTGGTTCTTTGCAAAGAATTATGAAAACCGACAAACCTTTAGCTAGACTCACAAGGAGAGAGACTTTAATAAATTGAAAATGAAAGAAGAGAGGTCACAACAGATATTAGAGAAATGCAAAGGATCACAAGAAAATATTATGAATACTTACATGGCACCAAATTGGATAATCTAAATGAAATGCACAAATTCTCAGAAATATACATTTTAATATTGAATTAGGGATAGAGAATCTGAATAGACTGATCATGCGTAAGACAAATAATAATCAAGGGGTAATAAAAAAATCTCCAAAACCCATAAAACCTCAAGGCCAGATTGCCCTCACAGGTGAATTTTACCAAACCTTCAAAGGTTGAATATCATCATCTCACACTTTTCCATAGAATTGGAATGTAAGAAAGATTTCTAACCACATTCTGTAAGACCAACATTACCCTGATTCTGAAACCAAAGACATGACTAAAAAAGAAAATGATACGCCAATATTTGTGATGAACAACAGATACAAAAATTCTCAACCAGATACTAGCAAATTGAATATAAAATCATCTTAAAATAATCATATGCCAAGATCAAGTTGTACTTATTCCTGGAACCAATAATGGTTTAACATACACAAATTTCTTAATGTGACAGACCAAATCAATAAAAAAGACAAAAATAACATGATCACAAAGCATTTGACAAGATTCAATAACCACTATGAAAAAAACAAAGTTCATATATGACTAGCCCACAGCCAATGCCATATTCAAATGATTGACTAAAACAAAAATAATTGTTAGACTATAAGAACAAGCTAAGGGAAGGGGTTGTGTGTAAATTGGGTAAAATGGCTCAACTGTACGGTGAAGGATGGAATTAATTTTGAACATCATGTTATACAGATTTTCATTTATAATGATGTATACCTGAAACCTGTAAATTATAAGTCAATGTTGCTTCCATACAAAGGTTTCATTTTTATTATATGATTTAGGGAACACGGGTTTACAACATTGTTTATATTTAGAGGTATGGATTCACACCTCTTCAGACATATGTGACCACCACCCAAGCACCCATAATCCTCCCCTAATCCTCCCATAGTCTATTGGGACCATTCCCCCTTTGTGCCCCATCCTCTGCATTCCCCTTCTGGTAGCCTAGGTTGAGTTCAAGAGGGTAAAATGGACTTCTAGTATGTCTAAATTTTAAAAGCTTAAACACAGCCCTGTACTGATGAGAATGTTGATGTCCTCATATCACTATGATTCTGGTATACCTTTTAGCAGGGTTGTTTTTTTCTTTTAAAGATTTATTTATGCATACAATGTGGGTGTAGGCCAGAGGTGTGGGGTGATGAGAGGATTCACCAGAGATAGAGTGGGGAGCAGGACAGGCAAATTGACTGAAGTACACCGCTGAGGGGAACAGCGGGTGAGGCAGGACAGGTCTGTTGTGCCAAGAGGGAATCTCCTTGGCTGGGGATCGAACTCGTGCTGCAGTGGCTCTGGATAGCTTCACAGTGCTGCACTTAACCTGTTGCGCCACCAGGGAGGCCCTGGGTTGGTTTGTTTTTTTTTTTTTAATCTATTTTTTATTGTGAATTATTTGGTAAGTTATATGCTGCATCATATTATACTTGGCTTAAAATAACTAATGCGTACTGAATTCTTATACTCTATAGTAGTTATCATGTGTATTCTCTGTAAGTTTATTCAATATAAATTTGGTGAGAAGTCAGAGGTATGCATTCATGAGTCAATGCAGTGCTCACCTGAAGAGGATGAAGAAATAGTCCCTAAGAATGAGATGGATTTCAGCTATGCCAATAGAGGACATAACTAATACTGATGTGTAAAAGGAATCAATCATAGAATTAAGATAATCTAAAAGTTGATAGCACAGTAGAGTTTCAATAAATAAAACGAGAAATAAAAAATTGCTATGCAACAGGATGTTGTATTTAAGAGACTGGAGTGGTCTGTAATCTGGATTATACACAAAATACGAAAATGGAAACCTTCTTGCTTTAATTTAGCAATCAGAATGAGTTCAGGCCAATTAAGTATAAGTTGTGGTGAGAATAGACTGTGTCTTCTCACAAGACTTTGGTTCTCTTGCATGGGGAAAAGCTCGTGCCCCGGGAAAAGCCTGTATTAGTCATCCAGGCACTGGGGAGTTGCTTCTGACTGGAGAGGGTTTGTCACACTCTGCCTTCAGTGGGAACAGCGGAAGACCCGATCTGCATCAGGGGGGCAGACACCCTGATGGGTGTAGCGGGCTCTCCAGGACCTGAAGTCCTTGATACATGAGTCAAGTCTTGTAGACCCACATCACCTAGAAGACATAAGATTCCCAGCATGTGGCTCTAAAATAACCCAACTCCGCATAAGTGAGCATCCTATGGGCTCTTGTCCAGAGAGTCACTAGCACTCCCACAGAGAGACACCAAATAGGCATCTAGTGCACCATAATTGAAAGGTATCCTTCGAGAACTATTATCCAGCAAGATAAAGAGTAGTCATTTCATCTCAATCTTGCCAAGCATCTAAGAATAGACAGAGTTATCGCAAGTGGAAGAAAGACATAATTAAGTATTTGAAAGGTAAGAAAGAACCAAAATAGTTATAAATACCTAATCTTTTGAGAAAATAAATGCAAAGAGCGAGGTATATTGAGAGATCACATAATTGTGTTAAGTCCCTTAAGGTTCATGGCCAGCACATTAAGCATGTTATAATTGAACAATTGAGAAACAAATTAAAATTTTAATGATCTCTCCTCCCTTTGGAAGTAAACTTAGTTCCCCATTACTGATGCTGCCAGAACTCATAATATCATTGTCTAATCAGCACTTAATGACCCTTTAATTTTACATAATTAATGTGCATGTAAAAGAGACATGTAAATGTTTTATTTTTATATGCTGCATGTTGGAAAAACAAGCAACCGTTTACCAGATCTTACTCTGAATCTTCCAACATTCTGCTTGGTAATTTCGCATACTGTGGGCATCATGTGATTTTACTTGGATAAATTTGCATGGTTGAGATATTTTCTTCACCTTACCCTTTAATTTAGTTTCCACCTTGTTGGTCTCCTTTGTGGATGACACAGGAAAGAATAAATGGAATGAAAATCTATTTTATGAGAATAAATGTTTCAAGTTACTTACATTAAAAATAAATGATTTTAACTTAGTGAAATTATTTTTTGTCTAGGTGTAATCACATGAGAATATTTGCCTCATCTGATTTCACATAACAAACCCTTCTGCTAAAATAGTCATCTTCTTAAACAATTGTTTCCTAAACTGAAAAGTCCTTTGAAGAAGTCTTTACCTCCTAATTCACTACTTTCTTTTCTGCCTTGGTAGACCAGTCTGTCCTCTATGCAAACTTCTGCATTTGTGTGTTTGAGGGTGTGGGTATAAAGTTTGTCCTCAGAGATATTCCATCCTTCTCTCCCAATTTGTCTTCATGCCCTATTTAGGGCACTCCTCTCAAGGCCTGCTGGTCCTCGTTATCACAGTGACTTGTGAAGTCAAGAGTATTTGGGAAGATTCAGAGTAACTACAATACAAAAACCTCAGGCACAGGACTCACATTACACAAATAACTTAAGGGAAAGGGAAGACAGATTTTCCCAAAGCATGAAAATGAAGTGAAGTTAAGCATGTGAGTATGAAGCTGGCTTTGGAACATGAGCAGGATTTTCAAGCTAAATTTTCAGGCAAGACATTATTTCTAAAAATTAGAACCAATTAGGAGGCACACACAGAGGTAGATGAAGAATGATTGGGCCACTGTCATGCAGACCCAAAGAGGCCAACCTCCAGGGACTGAAATTGAGAAGGGAGTCTTTAAGCAGAAACAATGCAATTGCACAGGCCCCGAGCCAGTGCTTAAACCAGTTCTGAGAACACTGCAGGAAGCAGCCTTTATAACCAGACTAGTTATAGCTGCTCAAAATCTGGAAGAGAGTTGTTGATTTAATAAAACAGTAAGGGCTACTAATTCCAGACCAGGAGATTCTTTATTCTTTGTTTTAGTTAGTTTTCTAACTAGCATGTCTGTTGAAGGGGGCAGGTGGGTGAATAATGGGTGGCAGGTGCACGAAGCTTCTAAAGGGAGACAGCTCTGCAAGTGCTGGTGTTTGCTGCAGAGGGCAAGTTCCTCACACAACAGTTTTTTCCTTCCCATGTTCAATCCTTGAAAAATATCCTGAATGCTCCTTTACCTGAATTTTCCTTGTCTATGCCTACTAAAAAAAAGTAAATTGATAATTATTTAAATAATATGACTGTGGGTCTCCCTGGTGGCGCAGCGGTTGAGAGCTGCGCTGTGGAGCTGTAGGCAGCGCGCGATGTGAGTTCGACGCCTGGCCGGGGAGAATCCCACATGGTGCTGCAGACCTCTCCTGCCTCGCCCGCTGCTCCCCTCAGCAGTGTATTTCTGATCTGCCTGTTCTGCTTCCCAACTCTGTCTCTGGTGAACCCTCTCGCCGCCCCACGCCTCTGGCCTGTACCCCAACTTGAAAAAAAAGATTAAAAATAATAATAATAATTAAAAAATATGACTGTCAAAGACAGCCATTATCAATTTTCCCCTTTACTGTGGTAGGAGTAATACTGGGGAAATTTTACATTTATAAATGCTCTTGGCATAAATGTTCTTGGAAAATTAAAATAAATGCAAAAGACGACATTTGACAAGATTGCTTTCTATTCTTAACATAATGAACAATTCAGTCACTGTTGAATAGCCCAATCTATTCTATTTCTTTGAACAAATTCCACTGTAAGTGCCAATACAGTCCATGTGCTTCCAAAGCAGAAAGTCATCACCAGCACAATTAGCTAGAACAGCAACACACATTTCCTGAGGCATTACTTCCCATCTTCACCTTCCTCCTCAATTTGTATTCTATCTTCGCAGTGGCTATATAAAAAAGATTGCCCCTTCTGCATCTACTTGTGCAGCTCTGTTAAGGAACTCTGGAGAGATATTAAAATATAGTAACTGTTGCCTGAGTCACAGAAGGTACATTGTACCCAATATGTAAGGTCAAGACATAATGTCAGGGCTTTTTGAGATTCTGAAGGAACTTCAGAAATATAGATGTTACCTTACACTAAGAAAAAAATATTCAAGAGAATGTCTCTTTTGATATTTATGGAAAACATGAGACTTTAAAACTGCTTCTCTGACCTCCATTATTCTCTGATCCTTCATAGTCTTTTGAGGAACCCATGTACTTTTAACTATAATTGGATGTCTCAGAAAAGATAGGAAGCAAATGGAAGGTTGGACAGATGAGACCTCTCGCCCTCACTATAAAGTTGTATAGGCAGGGATGGTCCAATCAGAGGTATTAGTGACCCTTTAAAATATGCCAGAAGATTTCTATCCAAAAGGGCTAATGTTAGAAACTTAACTCCTGTCGTCAAATTGTCCAGAATCCACTACAACTCCCACTACAACTGAGAAAAAGCACAGATAGTAACTTACATGTGTGTGGCTAGCATGTCACAATTTTTTTTAAAGGTGTCTTTATTTTTGCATACAAGCTGGGGTGCGGGCCAGAGGTGTGAGGCGGTGAGAGGGTTCACCAGAGACAGTGGGGAGCAGAATGGGCAGATCGACTGAAGTACACTGCTGAGGGGAACAACCAGTGAGGCAGGAGAGCTCTGCTGCGTCATGTGGGAACACCTCGGCCTGGCATCGAACTCGCGCCGCAGCAACCGACAGTTCCACAGTGCTGTGCTTAACCCATTGCTGTCACAATTTTCATAAAACATTTCATAAAAAATTATTTTTATGAATTCATGTAGGTGATAGTGGCAAGTCTCATAATTTGGCAAACAGAAATAAGGTCATTCTCAAAGAATTATAAAAGACACCCAAAATTTAAAAAGAGATTTGGCTACCTTGAGAGACAAAGTTGGTCTCCCAAGCAGAACAAGATGAAAGATGTTGATAGCTTTGAAAACAATTTATTAGAAACATGTATTAATTAGCATAAAATATAGCAAAACAATACCACTAAGTAGTCAATGACGGCAGACTCACCCTGCTTGGTTTGAATGGCAGGTGTCCTTCTATTTGACGGGAGTCTGACTTTCAGAACCCTGATGCAATTAAATGTTGAAACGCTAAACAAATTCCCTTGCCCTGATTCTATGCTCACCAATTAATTTCATGATTATAACTTTTCAGGAGTTGAAAGGGAAAGAAGACCAGCTAGAGTTCATGCATGGATAATCATCTGTTCCAAGCTTAGTGTGATTACACCATCGAAGTATAGGTCCCTACTGCTGCCAAAGTCACCAGGCAGGCAAAGCTAAGGAACAAAAATGGAGAAATAAATCCCTATGGTAAAGGCCAATCTGGGAGGACTGACTACCTAACATGTTAGCTCTCTGATCACAACACAACTTCAGTTCATTGACAGAAACAGAGAACCGAGTACAAAGTGAGAAGACAATTTCTGTTCTTCTTCCATTCATGGACAATATCAAAAATAATGGGCACCACAATGAAGAGTATGAAGTATGCGTGAAATCTTGGCATGAAGTCAGCCGACTGATCTTGGTAAGTGAAGGACTAGACACTGTATTTTGTGACTGGAAGAAAGACATTTAACCCAAAGAAAGGAAAAGGAACATGAAAACTGCCCTTATTATTGAAGAGTCATCACAGAGAAGATATAGACAAGTTCTAAATTGGTAATGGATTGCAATAAGAGACAAAAGGTGCAAATTATATAAAGAGATTTTTGATCATTGTAAGAGGGTCTTTAACAAATAGAACTCTCAATGATTAAAGGACTTACCCCCAAGAGAAAATAAATTTCACAGGACAGTGCACCCCCAAAAACAAATGTACACTTCCCTCAAGTTCACATGGATTATTCACTAGGATCAACAAATGTTGGATCACAAGATAAACAGGTATATAAAGACTGAAATTGTACCAAGTATCTTCTCTACCATAAAATTATCAAACTAGAAATTAACTACAAAAAGAAGGCAAGGAGTTCCCTATTATTTGGAGACTGAATAAAATGCTACTGAAAGTCCACTGGGTTAATGAAGAAATCAAAGAAGGAATAAAAGATGCCTTGAGACAGGCACGGCAGACCTCTCTTGCTCACCCGCTGCTCCGCTCAGCAGTGTATTTTAGTTGATCTGCCTGTTCTGCTCCCCACTCTGTCTCTGGTGAACCTTCTCGCCGCCTCACATCTCTGGCCCGCACCCCAGCTTGTATGCAAAAATAAATCTTTAAAAGAAAAGATACCTTGAGACAAATGATAATGAGAACACAACCTTCAAGAATGTATGAACACAGCAAAAACAAACAGTCAGACAATGAAAACATGATATTCGATCAAAGTGATGTTTCATGGAGACATGTTTTTAGAATTATCTAGGTATTTTTAGATAAGTTACTCTAGAGATTAAAAATAAATTTAGAAAGAAAAAAAATGCTGGTATATCTGAAGCTTGAAATAAGAAAATCCAAAGAGATTTTTAAAAAGTAACAAATTAGTAACAAAATGTAAATACATAATTTTAAAAGTAGATGTAAAAAAATAATGTAAAACAAAAAAATTAAAACTATTTGCAAAAACTTTAGTATAAACTTCAATGAAATGCATAAATTCATAGGAAAAGATAAAATGTTTTCTTCAGTTATATAACACCTTATACCTGTATTCTTTCTGATGTAAGTAAATAACTCTGCTTTAAGATAATGTTAAATAGTCAACACCCTTTGGTTACCAAATACACATAAAAAAAAGGATTTTAATGAATTTCTCTAGTTTTACTAAAAACTTGTTTAAAGAACTAGACAAGAGTTTACCAAAATTAAAAAAAAAACACAGAACAATTCTTCTAACAAAATAAACTTGTTCTTAGAAAAATGGAAATCTAACATGAAAAAGTCATCATGAAATAAAACATTATTTGCTAAGTTTAAGAGAAAATAAACCTTTTTATAACAATTTGATTCTTGAACTCTTAAACCCTTTAGATGAGTTCAATTTTTCATCTTGATTGTAACTCTTCTCTAGTTTTGCTTGTAATATGTATTCATTAAGATCTAATTTACCTATATCATTTTGTTTCGGCACTCAATCTGTTTGTCATATTCTGGAAGTAATGAAAAAATGGACATTGTTCTCAAGAACACAAATTGAATTTTTTGATAATTTTGACAAAGACTATCTCCTGGACCAAAGTATTTTTTCCAAGTTTGTGGAAATATAATTGACATATAACACTGTACAAGTTGAAGGTACACAATGTTTCATACACTTATACATTGTAAAAGGATTACCATCACAGCATTAGCTAATTGCTCCATCTTGGAAGTTTGTACCACTTTATACCACATGACCAACATTTCTCTATCCCTCCAATCCCTAAACCCTAGTAATCATCACTCTGCTCTGTTACCTTGAATTTGGCTTTACTGTTTGTACTTCACACAGAAGTGATTCCATACAGTATTTGTCTCTCTGACTTATTTCACTTAGCATAATTCCCTCAAGTAGTTTCAGCCATGTTGAGGCAAATCACAGAAACTCTTGTTTCTCATGATGGAATACTTTGTGTATATGTGTGTGCACATTCGAAAGTGCATGCACATATTCTTCATCTGTTCACTCATTGTTGTCCACTTACGTTGTTTCCTTATTGTAGCTATTGTGAATTATGTTGCAATGGACTACATGGGGGGCTGCAGGTGTCTCTGAAATGTTATTTTTATTTCCTTTGATATATACCCTGAAGTAGGATTGCTGGATCAAATGACAGTCCTTTTATTAATTATCTGAGGAACTTCCACATTGCTTTTCACAGCGGCTCTATGAATTTACATTCCCACCAACAGTGGACAAGTTTTCCCTTTTCGTCACATCTTCCCAAGACTCTGACTATTACTTATTGGCTACAAACTCCCTACTTCTTACCATGTTTGAAGTTCAAAGTCTCTGTGTGTAAGAATGGTCTTGAATAAAATTTTCTGAACTAACAAGTATCAGAATGACAACATTTTTCATGAAATAAAATACTAATTATCACTACACAATAGTTACTTTCACATCTCCACTTATGAGGACAGGTTAGAAAATCAGCTTTTTATATAGACATCAGATTCTTTTCTACTTATCAAATATGAGAGCTGATTTAGATATTATAGTTAAGAAACCTAACATACGAACTAGCTTTAGCTAGTACTAGCAAGTTTTAAAACTTTTAATGAAAATTTAAGTGTCCCAAGACAGATGAGTAGATGATGAAAATGTGGTATATATACAGAATGGAACATTATTTAACAGTCAAAAATGATAAGCTCATGTCATTTGCAGCACCATTCACAGCGCTTGAAAGGATAACGCTAAATGAAATAACTCAGAAGGAGAAAGACAAGTACCACATAGTGTCACAAATATGTGGAATATAAACTAAATAGTCAGAAAGAGAAGCTGAAAAGCTAACCCTTGATTGCTGACTATAGAACTGAGACACCAAGGGAGAATGTGGCGGATGAGGGGAAAGAACAAAGAGGGAAGAAAGCACAATGGTCTATGATGGTGGAGTATGGCGAGTTGTTGGTGGGTGTACTATGGTGGTGCCTCAATATTACCTCAATTAAAAATAATTTTTTTAAAAAAGGTGGGTGATGGTGATTATTAGCATGAAATGAGATGAGGCAAAGTGCTTCGAAAGTAAATGGACTTAATCCAAAAGGATGCATGCATCCCCATGTTTATAGCAGCACTGCTCACAATAGCTAAGACATGGAAACAACCCAAATACCCCAAAATAGATGACTGGGTCAAGAAGATGTGGTACATATACAGAATGGAATACTATTCAGCATTCAAAAAAGATAAACACATGCAATTCACAGCAACATGGATGGAGCTAGAGGCCTCATGCTCAGCATAATAAGTCAAAAGGAAAAAGAAAAATATGGTTTCAGTTATAACAGGATATAGGGGAACCAAATAAAAAGGAGACATTAATGAGAGAGGGGAAGGATTGGGGCTCAGAATGGGGGGAGGGGAGCATGGGGGACTGTGGTGATGGCTCACGGGTGAATTGGTGGGAAACCTACAGGGAAGACACAATAATGTAAAAGACATAAATAATAAAAACAAAAATAAATTTTAAAAAAATGGACTAAGGTGGAGGTCTCCCGATGCCCTTGTGGTAGATATGGTGGGATAGCATACATCAGGAGGGTGTGATCCTATACCTCTAAATCATGTTGGAAACTGATGTTATCTCAATAAAGAAAAACAATCCTACTTCCCCACACCAGTAATATGAGCGAGGGGTTTGTGTTGATTAGATTTTTAATACAAAAAGGATGTGTTGTTGCAAATAAAGCACAGCTTTAGTCACTAATGGTACTTTATTAATTGGAGGAGTGTTTGTTGTATAAAGGAAAAACAGGATATTTTCAAGTGAACAGAAAAAGGCACAGAATGTCCTTACAAAGGAAACATAAAAAGGATTAAAATAAGTTCTTTTGGGTGAGTATTTGTCTTCAAAAATCAACCAACCCACAGATGTAAACACCTTGAATAACAGAATAGAAAGAGTTTCCTGGGATCACTCAGGACCAGGGAAGAATCTATGTCCACAGCAGCAGGAATGGAAAGAACCTTAATCAAAGGGGATTCAAGTAGTGCTTTCAAAATGGTATTGCCTCAGTAGTGGGGCCAAATTATCCACAGGTGAAGTTCTTTAACGGTTTCAAAGATTCCTAACAAAACTGCAAAGCATCAGTATATTCAACTAACCCAAAAGCATCACAGAGCAAAGCCCAGCATTACTTAAAGGAGCACAAAATATAAATAATTCAAAACCATCCTCCAAAGCATCAGTATGATTCCTATTACCTGAGTGGTATCACAGAAAAAAATGTCAGTATCATTTTAAGGAGCATACATTGCTAGCACCCAACAAAATAAAATACACAATGCTGATCTCTACCTGGGATTTCCAGGTGCATAATGGAACAGAGAGACACAGCTCATCACCAGCAGGGAAATCAGTCTATAGACCTCAAAATGACACAAATGGTAGAACTGATAGGGAGGGACTTTTAAGACATGCCTGAAAAACGTGACCCTTTTATAAGGGGGAAGAGCGGGCAGGAGCATAAGGAAGATACCAGGAAGATACAATCTAAATGGAACTTCCAGATATGAAAATCACAATACCTAAAATATACAAGCACACACACAATCCATTGCTATGAGGAATCGTAAAGGGGTACTCCGTCAGAGGAGTTAAGAGGCGGCACAGAAACACGCTTGCGGTCATGTATTCAGGAGCCAATCCTGGGCTTATTCCTAGCTGAGATTACGACTGTGGACCCCTGGTCAGGGTAGTTAACATTCTGTGCCTCACTTTACCTCTCGGGAAGTGAGTACAGTAAAAAACACCTTCCCTCAGGCTTTGTTACCTTTCTGTAAGGCACAGAAAAGTTAGCAGGACATACCTTTTAATGACCGTAAAAATGATTCTGAAAGAAAACAAAGTCATCCTCCTACACACTCACAGGAAGCAGGCTTCCTCCCAACTCACCTCCATTTTCACTCCTGACTGTTGAGTCCACAGGTCCTAGCTGCAGGTTTGTAGAGTTCTGGTACTTTCTCTGTCCTGCTGGAGTTCAGGGGAGTCAAAAGGTCCTGGGGTATAGAAATGTGTTGGCTCCTCTCTGTCCTGGCCCTCTCTGAAGCCCACGTGAGGTGCGGCCTCAGGCAAAAGTCTTGGATTTGATTGCGCCTCCCGCCCCGACAGCCAATCCTTAAGCTAGCTCGTGCTCCTCAGATAGGGCTCAGCTGAGGTGATTCCATGCAGAGAGGCCTCCCAGATAGCAGCACCTCTCAAAAGCTTTCCCTTATACACTTTCATCCTCTTTGAGGAACAGTTTGCATACACAACTTACTTCCCTGTCCAGTGTTAACTCTCCTACCAGTTTATACACTGAGAAATCAGGGCTTCCATCTGCAGTGAATTCAGCTGTAAAGCAGCTTTCCAGTACTTATTCTAAAGATGAATTGCTGGAAACATTTCGAACACCAACCCCAGCAATTCAGACTTAAATAGTTTGGGCTGGGTCCCAGGCATTTGGGTTTTTGAAAAACTCGCTTGGTGGTTGGGGCTTGCAATTTTGCGCGCAGGTGAGAACCCACAGACTGACCTGTCCTCTCTTCAGGCACTGTCCTTTGTTGTTTTTGACCTTTTGGCCTTCTGGGGCTTTTTTAGTGGCTCTTGCCTCAGAGCCTGGGCATTTGTGCCCCGTCTGCCCCTGTTTCACCACCAGCTTAGAGGCTTGTCACTACAGCAATATATGGTTTTAATGTAATCCCTATCAAAGTTTCAATGGTGTTCTTCAAAGAAATAAGAGCAAACATTACTGAAATGTCTATGGAACCATAAAAGCCCTCAAATAATCAAAAAAATCCCGACAAAGGAATAAAAACGGAGGTATCAGACTCCAGACTTCAAACTATACTATAAAGCTATACCAGCCAAAGCAGTATTGTGTTGGAATAAAAATAGATACCCAGAACAATGAAATAGAATGGAAACATCAGAAATAAAGTCACATTATATGGACAGTTAATTTGTGACAAAGGAGCCGAGTGTGTATACATTGGAGAAAAAGAAATCTTTTCAGTAAGTGGTGTTGGGAAAACTGGACAGCAATGTAATGAAATTAGACCTATATTTCATACCACACAAAAATTAACTCAAAATGAACCAAAGTCATAGATGTAAGACCAGAAAGAATAAAATACATAGAAGAAAACATAAATTAAGCACACTGAGACATTGTTTTCAGTGATATATTTGGGGACTTGACTCATATAGGAGGAAAAACAAAAGCAAAATATAAACAAATGGGACTACATCAAGTTAAAATTTTCTGCACAGTGAAAGGATCTATCATTAAGATGAAAAGATATCCTACCTAATGTGGGAAAATATTTGCACACTATATATTCAGCAAGAGGCTAATAGCCAATAACAAATAATTTATACAATATACCCCCAAAAAAGCAGAGAACCTAACAAAAAATCTACAAAAGAGCTAAATGAACATGGTCCCAAAGAATAAATACAAATGACCAACAGGCACATGAACAAATGTTCCTTTTCACTTATCATTAGGATAATGCAAATCAAAACCACAGTGGGTTATACCTCACTCCCAAGAGTATGGCCCAAATAAAAAAAGAACAGAAACATAAAGTCTTGGTGATAGTGTGGAGAGAAAGCAATATAATACAAGAGCCTATACTAGGAGTTATTTTGCCTTAATTTAGTCATTGTTAGAAAAGTAAAAAATAAGGTTCCATATCTATATGTAAATGAAGATAAAAGTTGTTCAAGAGACCTACTTGTGCATCGGAATCTATATTGTAAAATAACATATAAATAACATAGAAACCTGAATCAGGAAATGTGAAGAAAGAGGTTTAAGAGACACACTATAATTAAATGTTTAAAATTGTTCACATTATATGCCAGATAGTCAAATTGTCCAAAAAGTGAGTGCTAAAGTAAGAAGTTTCAGCAGCAACTTCATAAAGATTGAAGGGATGTCCTGGAATAATAAATAATAGAACTCTGATCACATAGTCAGGGAGTGCTGAAAGTCCTCTTCTAAATCACTTCCAACCTTTATCAGTTTTCCCTTGTGACTGGTAACCCTCCATGCAGCAGGAATGTTGAGAGAAGAGACTGAGAAGGATGGAAGAGCCCAAGACACCATAAAATACTGTATTTTCATTCCATTGAAATGGGGAAGCTAAAGATCATGAAATCTCTTATCTCTCAAGAGGAACTTTGTAGTGCCAGCAGGAAATGGCATTAGGCAGGTTCCCATGATGGGCAGACAGGTATAAAGGAGTCCTGGAGCCCTCAGTGACTTTTTTATTTAAACTCTTAGAACTATATATACAAGTTGGCGGGGCTGGAGGGGGGTGGGCAGGAGGCTAGGCCACCTAGCCCCATGCAAATCTTCAGCTTCTTGGGAGCCCTTCCTGCAGCGTGCTCTTGCTGCTGCCCTTTGTGCTGCTGCTTCTCTGCTCTCTCCTGCGCATGCCCACACATTACACCAAGCCTACTCGGTAGCCATGCTAACGGCTACTCTAAGCCACGCCCCCCCCAAGCTCTGCTACTCTAAGCCATGCCCCACTTAAGCCTGCAGAGGTCCATCCCCAAGGGGAGGGTGGAAAAGCCTGAGAGCTCTCCCACCTGCCTCACAAACTTGGATCGAAGTTTAGATTTTAAGTTCAGGATCTAGATAAGACACAGAGATCCATGACTGGCAGGGGGTGGGGCCAGCTGGGAGACAGGAAGGAGGATGGAGAGTCCACAGAGGACTCCAAGTAAAGGGCTGCCATCCAGGAAAACAAAGTTTAAAAACCAGAAAAACGTCAAACAAGAGTACTGGACCTAAGAAATAATTGAAGGAAAAGATAAATCTTGGTAGTTAAGAGTAAATTAGAAGTTGATCAAAGTAGTATAAATTTGCCTGAAAATATGATTGTAAACAAGATATGAATATATTTATGAGAACAAAAGGAAGCAACACAAACCCTTAAGTCACTAAAAAGGACCAGAGAGACTAGTAATTTTTTAATGAAGGCAGGAAAAATAGCTGATTTAAATTAGATATCTAAAAATATCTAATATTTGAATTCTATGCAGAAGAAAAACAAAATAATGCCACAGAATTAATACTTTAAAATGCCCTCCAAGAAAACTCAATGATAATAACTTTACAATGATGTTAACTTTACATAAACTCTACATAGTAAAAGACTACTTGTTGTATCTGGCAAAAATTGATTCAGGTTTTTTATCTCAAAATTGTATTATAGTAAAAATTTTATACTCAAGACAACAAATTCCCCTAGAATGTCATTAAAATACAATACAAACCAAAAAAGTCAGTTACAAGAAAAAATTATTTGACTTTAGAATTTTTATGAATACTGTACAAATGAAGATATTATAATAGCATTTAAAAAATACGATCTCAAGGAAAGACATATATGAGCCAGCATTTTATTTCTAGTCAACATGTCCTTCAGTTATCATGTTTCTAGAACACAGATTGAAGCATGCCTAAACTAAGGTGATACCATATCCAAAAGCTTTTCATGAGAACTATAAAAAAGTTCAAGTGTCATACAACTAAGAGCTGGCTGAAATTTCTGGCAAAAATTATTTAGAGTGACCACTGGATATACCTACTAGTGTATCTAAGAGGATCAAGTGTGGAAGAACGGAACATAATTGTTATCTCTTCCAATTTTGTAAAGTAATGTTACAGAAAGGAGGATGAGAAGGGAAAGAAGCCATTAGAATAAGATCAGCAATGTTCACTTGAGAGAGACTAGCAATGTAAGCTGCTAAAGCAAATAGTAGAAATCTAATAAGGGAGAGTGGGCCAAGGACATTATTAATGGTACCATTTAAAAGGTATTCCCTACAAGAAAATCCAAACCTTCATAAATAGAAAAAGAAACAGAAAAGGAGGAAATAAATCAGAACACACTCAGCAATAAAATTGTGTATGAAATGTTACAAGCATAGACAAAGTTACATCCACTTAAGAACAAGTATATCAGTAAGTACCAATGCACTTAACTCACATGTTAAAATAAAAAGCAGGGTAAATTGCTTTATAGACCAAAAAATCAACATTATATTTTAGATAAGAGACACACTAAAATAAGATTTTTCAATAAGACTAAAAATAGAGGGTTGGAAAAAATACATGGGATAAATTTACATCACAAAATAAAATTAACTTGAAACCAGGGTGTTAAATTAATAAAAAATGAGGTGGGATGCAGGGTAAAAGCATTAGAGGACAACACTGAACACCTAAATATTACATCACAAATAGTAATAGTAAAATAAAGATATAATTATGAATAGCTATGCAGAAAATGACATAGCAATTATGTGAGCTGAATAGCAGCTGATACAAGTGGAAATAAACTTAAATAATAAGAACCTTTAACCTTTCACACCTTTCTTCATTCAAGATAGAACAACAGCAAAAAATAAGGATGAAGAAGATTTAAATAATACAATTGATAAAGTAGGTTTTATTGGTGTTGGTGTGTGTTTATATATGAAAGTTCACATGTTTATAATACAGAACCTACTTTATTCTCTAGCACTCTTTATGATTTACAAAAATTTATTATATGGTAAGTATCAGAATGTCTCATTAAATTATCATTAAGTAGAAATAATGCAAGTAATCATCTAACACTATAAAATAAAAGTAGAATTAATAATAACAAGAAAAAAATAGTCCCAGCATTTGGAGTAGGATGGGGTGTGTGTCTATTATTCAACTATGGGGGCAGGATAAAATAGAACTGAAAATTATAAAATTTCTGAAAAATGAAAAAAATCAAGGAGATAAAATAAAACATTTAATGAACTTAAATTTTAAAATAAGTGAAAAATAAAACAAATGTAAATGCAATAATCTATGAAAAATATACACATATAGGATTAATGAAAGAGAAATAAGAAAAAAATTAGAATTAAGTAAATCAATAGACTGATTCTCTAAAAATAGAAAAAGAAAATAGATGAACTCCTTGGTAAACTAAAAGCAGAAAACAAGAAAGCACACATAAGTTGAAAATCAATAAAGGTAAATAAGATTTCAAAAAGGAAAAAAAATCACAAGAGATGATGACTTACAAATTACATCAATATCTTTCAAAACCTAAATGAGGAGAAATAGGTAATAGAAATAAAATTTTGAAAAAGTAGTAGAGATATAATTAAACCAAATTACTTGCATGTAAGAAATGAACACATAAAAGAAACTTAAAGCCATATTGAGATCAATCATGACCAATTCTTACCACATTGCAGAGACTAGAGAATTGTAATCATAGTGCTACACAAATTTTTCCTGAGAGAAATAACAGGAAGTCTTTTGATCTTTTAATGAAGCATACATTACTTTAATGTCACATTGATAACACTGGTCAACAAATTCTTACAAGTCATGTTACTGAAATGAAATTAGTCATTTCCTATCAATTTGTATGTGCTCAACACAAATATGACAGTCAAATTCTAATTTTGGCTCTAGTTTTTTTGTAATCTGCAATAAATTGATGTTTACATCACAAAATGCATGCCAATAGTAATAGGCCTACGATTAATACCCGTAAAAAATGAAGCCATAGACTAATTCTTGGATTTCTTCACTTATCTCTTTTACAGCTGTTCAGTAATAGAATAGATGGAAGACGGTTTCCATTGTACAAAAGCACAACCTTAAGACTCAGTTTCGAAGAGTATAGAAATAGTCCCCATTTTTGTGAGTCATGAGTGATTTCTAAGGCATTCCTGAGGCCCTCAGTATCAGAACAGAATACCAGAGTGCTTTCCTTTCTGAAGAAGGGCTCCAACTGAGGGTGGCATTTTTGACAGAAAGTAATTATGACATCATCTTCTAGAAGATTCCATTGTTGGAGTCTTGATCCTAGCAATTCTGCCTTGTTCTTGGATAAGTCCAAATCATTAACCAGGTCATTTAGTTCTTCCTGTGTTAGTCTGTGCGGGGTTGATGGTGCACCAAAATGAAAATCTGGATCACTGCATGCTGATGGAACAGGAGAAGAACAGGTCGGCTCACCCTGTCCTTATCAGATGAATCAAGATAATATTCTGCTGGAGGTTCTGCAATAGGAAGTCCCTCACCATGTGGAACTGGTCTCAATGCAGACAGAATGTTTAGGTAGACTATTTTCGACTTTGTTTGCCTCGTTATTCCGTCGGTAAGAGGAGGAACCAAGCAGAAGTAACAGTCTTTTATGTGGTTGCTTAGCTCTCTCTACACCATGGGGACTGCAAACAGCATGGATGGTCTTTTGCCATTTAACCACTGTGAAAGCTGTGTTTTACATGTAGCACAGCATATATGTGGGGTCCAAGGCTTGTCTTGGTCACCAACCTTGCATCCAAAGTAAAGATGATAAGCCTTCTTCACTTGAGAAGGGATACTTTTCTTCTGGTTGGCAAATGTCACTTCCCCACAAATAGAGAAGAAATTGTCCACGCTATTAATGCACTTTCGAGGCATGACTGTTCTGTATTGTGCCTAAATGGATAAAATAATAACAGTTCTATGGAACAGTAGCTTAACTGTCTTGCACAAAGTCTGAAATATTTTCATTGCTCAACCTTTCCGACATGGCTTACTAGAGTGCACTGCTGACGTCAGCTTACTTCAGCAGCCGCCTGGCAGTAGTATTGCATTGCATCAGAAAATGATGCAATCAATTCTGGACGATGTGTGCTTTATGGTATTATGCAATGCAATGCAATATTACATCATTCTAGGCTGATTTAGGATGTTGTTGCAGTCCTACTAGATAAACTTAACATGGTAAAACATATAAAATGAATTATATGAAATATCTTCAAAATGAGAGCTAATAAAAAATTTTCAGTGTTATATTCATGTTCAGCACACCAAGATACTACAGATTAGGACCTTTTTAAGTTCAGTAACGATCTCAGCGTTGACCAGTGGAATAATACCATTTAGGAATATATATGTGTAAAACTATAAATAAAACATTAGCTAGTAAAATCTTGTCAACATCTTAAAAATACAATGAATGCAACATGAGCCAGGAAAATTTATTCTGAAGATGCAAGAATAGTAAAATGTTATTACATCCATTTCAGTACCTTGGTCCTAAAGCCAGCAATATACCCAGTAACTTCTTGGCTAAATACATAGTGACATTTCCACTGGTTCCTATCAAGCATGACCTAGTAACTATGTATCAGTGAAGTCACACAGATACTCACGATTAAAAGGTACCCACACAGGTACCCACACTTATTTCAATGCTCTGTTTTAAATATCTTGAAATTCTTATTTTTTTTCAAATTATGTTTATTGGGGCAGAGCAGATTTACATCTTTATATCTCCTTGTGGGGCTATAGGTTCAAACCTCTACAAATGTGTACTAACCCTGCCCCCTACCAGTGCCCCAACAATCCTCCACCATGCTCCACTGGAGTGGGGGAAGGAGGAGCCCCAATGGAACATCTTGAAACTCTTAATTTTATATAAGAGGTTCCACTTTTGGAAAGGCAGATGTGAACCTGTCACTCATTATTTACCTGTCTTTAGCAAGTGAATTAATCTCTCTGTGCCATGTGATTGTGCAGTGCAGTGATGGAGAGTGAAGATGGTATGTGATAATAGCAGTTACGGTTTAGTAAGTGATAGTCTTCTGGTATTTCTTTCTAAGATTTATTTATTTATGCACACAAGAACAGGAGTGAGGCCACAGGTGTGGGGGTGAGCGGATTCACCAGAGACAGAATGGGGAGCAGAACAGGCGGATCTACTGAAATACACTGCTGAGGGGAGCAGCAGGTGAGGCAGGAGAGGTCTGCTGCACCATGTGGGTCAGTACCCTGGCCAGAGATCAAACTCATGCTGCAGTGAGTGGCAATAGCTTGATAGGTCTGTGTCTTTTACCCCTGTGCCACCAGGGAGGGCCCCAGTATTTATTTCTTGTTGCTCTTATAGTGGTGATGGTTAGTATTGTGGTTAATTTTCCTGTAGGTCTAGTGTTGGAGAGAGTACAGGAGAGAGTAGGTAACTTTGATTTGAACTATGAGAGATTATTTTACAAAGAAAGAAATTGCTTAGCCGCGTCAGTCAAGAAGAAGGGCATTCAACTTGGAGGGAATGGCAAATGCAAAGGTAAGAAAGCTTACAATCAGATGTGCAACTGTGGAAGCAGCATTTGATCAGAGGCAGAGATTTGGATGAATAAGGGTTAGAATTTTACCTCTTCTCGCTTCATGAGAGGTAAATCACCTCTCTTCTCTGTGTCTTCATTTCTTCATCTTTAAACTAGTAAAATGATAATAAGTGCTACCTATTCTATAGGGTTATTTTAAGAAAAGAGCAAGTTTCTATGTGTAAAGTACACAGAAGGGCATCTATAATTGCAAACGCCAAATAGATGATGTATTATTACCCAGAGAAATCTGAAACTGACAAGAGATTTCAAATAAGTAGGCAAGGGCCAGTTCATGGAGGATTAGTCTGCTTTGCTAAAGATCCTGAACATGATCTTGCAGGCAGTGAGAGACCATTAAATTGTTTTAAGCACAACTGTGACATGATCTGACCTGACTTCTAGAAATTTGCTATGACAGCATTATAGAGTCATGAAGAATTGAGGAATAGAAGTTGACTGCCAGTTACTGTTTCTTTCCCTGCTGGCACACCTGACAAAGACAATTTCAATTTCTAGCATAAGCAATAGTCAGCACTGAGCAGATAAATTTTCAGCACAAGAAAGTGCCTTCCGGCTACAACATCTGTCTCAGGAGGCACCCTGGTGAAGACTCAGACATAATTCACATTCTAAACACCGCTTAAACCCTGCACCCAAGAAAGAGTCAAACTATGCTCTAGATTGCCACCTCTTATAAGATGTCTTTTTCAAGCCGACTTCAGGTTTGTGGCAAGAGCTAATCCCCTGCTGTGGGCTTTAACACCTCCAGTCCAGTGATACCATCAATATCCTCTCCATCTGAGGGACATGCCAGAGGATCTTTGGATGCAGACCTGTCAAACTCATTGTCATTCACAGTAGATGTAATGGCAGCAAATAAACAATGTTTATTGAGCTCCTGTGCTTAGAGACAGGAATCGGGCTACAGAAAATTGCCACAGTGAAGAAAGCAGTGGGAGATGCTAGTACCTCTTGGGTAGTGCCTGACACTCCCATGGAGAGTGTTAACTCTTCCAGGCCATTAAGGATTGTTCAATACAAGTAAAAATGTGACTTGTAGATGGCATCTCTGTCAATTTGCAGTCCCTTGCTGTCTGACAGCTAGGGATCCGTCAGATATTGGACAATCGCAGAGTGTTCTGAATTCTCTTTGTGAAGAAAAAAAAATTACCAATTAGTCATGCATGATCCATTATCTCTGGATTTCAATTTGGCTTATTTTACTGTTTTCACTTTGTAAACAACTATTTCCAATAGTGAGAAACACTTTTTTGAATGTTATAATTCATTTTTAAAACTTTTAATAACATCAATACTAAATATGTTATTTCCTCCAGCAGTTTGGGAGATTTTGTTTGTTTTGTGAGATAAACTGTTTTAAACTCTCATAAAGGGAAAAACAGTGCATATAATAAAACTATTTTAAAAGTTTATCTCTCTTAATGTATTCTGGTACCATCCTTTTCATTATTTAAGATATTCTTAAGAAAAACAAAGCTATAAACAACAACAAAAAAAAAAAACAAGCTTCTTCATTTTATGTAGAAATTTGATTATCTTTTTTGGCATTTTTTTCCTGAGTCTATAAAAGTCATCTAATATAATAACAGTATCTCATTGTCAATCACAGAAAAGTATTGAACTGTTGTGTGTGGTAACCTTCTACATTTTGAGTTTTCCTATTTTTTTACCTCTAAATATAATTCCCCACAGCCATTCTATAATTATATTTACAAAGATATTGAAGGACCTTGTTATAGATCTCAACCACGTCCAAAAAATGAGATTGAACGGGCTGTCAGATTATTCAACTCTTCTGAAAGAGAAACATTCTGGAGATGCAGTTTGTGTGACAACAACATGCATTTAACAAAACAAAAAATAATCAATTCCATGCCAGTGACAGGAGGTGATTCAGTTAGCTGGCTGGCAGTAAAGGTTGTTTAGCAGGTTTCAGATTCCTAATTGGGTGTCTAGCTTGCTAAGTAGCAGCTGGTCTTTAATTAGTTGAAAAATTATTACCACTAAGAATTGCTTTAAAAAGAAAAAGAACAAAATAATTAAAATGTTAGAATCCATATGGTGGGTGCTTATCCTCACTTGTCAATAGCTGTTTTCCTTCTTTATCACTAATAAGTTTAAAAATATTCTTATGCCACTTACTTTTGAAAGTGTAGCTCACATGAATGTGAAATCCCCAAAGACTCCCACAATGGAACAGCAAAAAATTAAAAAAAAAAAAAGAGCGGCTTGCCATTTAATAATTATTTTTGACTCTGAATTATCTCAGATATCCCCAGACACATGGATTGAACATCCAATTGACAGTTGTATCTTACAGCAGTCCTCATTATTAAAAGGACCAGTAAATTCCCTTCCTTGATCTGCGATAGATACAATGACACTAAAAATATCAGTACTTTATAGATGACAGGAAAATTGCCTTTACATACAGATTCTCCATAATGATTAGCAGGAAGTCAAAATATTGCCAAGAATTATAGGCAACCCAAATTTACTAGATTTTATAATTATATTTCTTCTCTTCTAAATTTTTTAAAAACTTTTGTTATTTAGAAAAATCAGGCTACATACACACTAAACTTAATTTGAAACTCTACAGTTAATTATACACATACAGCAGTGATCTTATCCCCACACTATGACAATGCTGCTTTGCATCTATATTACCACTTAATATCACCATACTAAATAGTAATCTTTTTGCTCCTTATTTTTACTATTTGAGTTGGGAAGCGGAAGTACAGTAGAAAGTGTATGTTTTAGTGCTAGTAGGCCCTGTTCATATTTTAGAAGTAGAAGGATCTGCCCCTTCAGGTGTTGTTACCACACCGTTTGATTTTTATGCAGGTCATTCCATGGTTGCTGCAGATCAAAGTGATCTGAATGAAAATTTTGACATAACATTTTCTCTATTTTCCTGAAGCCTGTGACAGGCATGAGGAAGAAGTGCTTTCCTGGAGGCATCCTCAGCAATTCTTTAAATGCCCATCTCTGATGTGCACCCACTGCATGAGCAGAATCATAGCGAAGCCCAACACCACGGTCCCCAGGGCCCGCTCCAGATTCTTCACCTGGCAGAATGAGGAGGGCATTTTTTTTTTGTTTGTTTAGTCTTTAAATCCTTCTTTAAGCCACATTTTTTTTTTTGTAGCCACATTAGTTCTTCAAATTCATTGTAGGATAGTAAAAGTAATCATTTTCAATGAAATGCTTTATATCGACATTTGTCCCCACTTCTGCTTGCTTTTCAGCACTATCTAAAGTCTCTACCACGACATTTTTCCATCATTATGTTCCTTATGTTAATGAGTTCAATGCTCATATTCAGGAAATACCAAATTATGGTCAATGCCACTTGGGAGAAGCATATCATGTGCTATAGGAAGATGCAAATCAGGTAATATAGATTAATAGCAAACATCTGGTTAACATCTAATTTCGCTTGGGTGGAAACTAAAACTTGATTGCCTTTCTCTGTGGTCGGCCATACTGCCAGATGCCATTTCTACAGATGTTCTCGACATACGAAGTGAAATCTGAGCATTAACCCCCTGCGGCATGTCAACAAGATGCAGATGATCATGTAATAATTTGCTCCCTTATCTAGACCTAACTGTTGATATGGCATGACGGAAAACCTCATCATTACACACTCTTACAAATGTCCATAATAGCTGCTGCTACACAAATAAATGATTCCACTCATCCATTTCATCACACTCGAAGGGTACCCAAGTGACATTTTACTTTTCTCGCTCTTGGTTTTCCTCAGTGCATGGCAGCTGGAAAACTCTTTGACCTAATCGCTAGAAAATTTACTGTTTTGCTATGTCTAATCCATGGGGTGACAGTGATTGTTTGTGACCTGTGGGTTAAGGACAAGATAAGATATAAAGAGTAATGGAGAATCATCTGGCAGCTGTGCCCTGGATGGACTGCAAAGGGAGAGAGTGTGGCAGACTCTGCACAGGACTTTGGGACAAACACAAATTCAAGAAAATCAGAGAAATAAAGTCTGCCTCGGGAATTTTTCTACAGTTTATTGTTTGTTTTCTTTTTTTACACATTGTATGTATTCTCTTTTGCTTAAAGATGCCAAACCTATAATAAACTCCAGAGTTCTGATTTTTTTCTCTTACAACTTAAAAGTAAGTTTGACACAACCTGCCAAGTCTCTGTTATCTTTACCAACAATCAAAATAGGATCTCATGGGTTATCTATCCATTCTTCCTCCTTCCCCTGCCTGAAAATAATAGTTTTTCTTATACTCTACTCTTCCTTTCCAGTACCACCTTTCCATTCTGTCCTCTAGTGCTGGACTTCTAAAATGATCTTTCCAGAAATTGTCTTGAGAAAAGACTATCCTGGAAAATATCTTGAAATGTAGTTGGCATCATTGTACCTACACCATTAGTTTAAATTGTTCCCTCTTCACTCACAAAAAATGTATTTGCTTTTTTGCTTCAGTCTTAATCTCATCCTAAGGTGCCATCCACCTATGGCTCTCACTCCCCTTTACTGAAAGCAGAAGTATCTGGTTTACAATCTTCTTTTTGCCAAGTGCTGCCATCATCCTGGATAAGATTTATCTAAAATCCTAGTTTCTCATTTAAGATTTATCTAACATCCTAGTTTCTCATTCTTTAATCTCCATGTCAAGTGGTTTTATCTTTCACTTTACAACACCAACTACATGTATGATTTTAAACCTTTAACATGAATTTAGCTAGAATTGTAAACCTAGTTTCGGACAACTCTGTAGTCTCCTTCTACTCTCCATGTCAACAATTTTCAAAGCATCCCATAAAACTCACGGACATGTTTGCCTATAGGTCTAGTGTATCTTCTGATCAACTTGTAACCACTGGTTTTGACTTCCTTTTCAATAAATCATCTATTCTATGTTTTTCTGTTTATTTTTTTTTCCTTTTGTTTTTCATTGCCTGCAACCCTCTAACCATTAGCCTTCTGTTTCACTTGATTGAAAATCACAAGCATGGTTGATTGTATCTAACTTCTCTCTCCTCATGTGCACTTGAATGCTGAGTCATGCTGGAAAAAGTGATGAAACTTTGGTCTCTCTAAGTTCATAAACACTGCATTCCCTTCCAAACAGACCCACTGCATGGGCCACATGCACCTCTAACTCAATATATCTAAGGGAGTTCATCATCTTTCCTCCCCAAATATTTCTTATCTTATTTTCTAATCTTATTGAATAGCTCTACTATTCACTGAGTTTTTCAAACATCTGGAATTCTCTTTCCTTTATATCATTCATTTAATAAACAATTAAATCCTGTAAATTCTATCTGGTAAACAGTTCTTGAATTTGAGTTGTCTCAAATTTTATTAGAACGACACAAATATAGGATCGTCTCATACCTAACTTCAACTTTACAAGTCACATATTAGCTTTCCTGCCTTAGATACCATCACTATCCAGTCAGATTCCACATTGTAACCCAGGTGAACCTTCGAAAAACACAATTTTCCTCACATGCCACCTTACATCCTTGCATCTACAAAATGTTGTCATTGGACCTAAGGAAAACACTTAACCACTCCTGGTAGCTGACAACATCCTCTGGAACATCATTCCTTGCTTCTCTATCAGCATTCCCACATTCACACTCTATAATTCAGTTCTTCAAATATTTATCTCATTTCAGAAACTTTCCATTTGCTTTTAGATCTACCGTTACTTATCTTCATCTGTACACCTGAATAACACACACAATCATTCTTGTCTTAGTTTAATTATCTCCTCCTGTAGAATGACTTCCCCTAGCCTAATCCCGTGTTTTTGCACATATATACACACAATAACACATATATAAAACAAGAACCATTATATCTGCTAACTGTTCCTTGTCAATCTCCTATCAGTATATGACACAGTTTTAAAACTGCATTTTAATTGTTGTTCTTCCTATTAGATCAAGAGCTCTATGAGGTCTTAACTATGTTGTCTTGTCCATCATGGACCCTTCACATCCTAGTACTTTAACAAAAATAAGCATGAATAAATCAAAAAAGTTTGTTTCCAACTAAGTAATAAAGTATAATCATCCAACTAACAAAAGTAAATGATACAAAAGTAAAATGACTCTGACCAGGAGCAAGATCAGTTGGACCATTATGGAGTCTTCATTATAACTCCATGATTGACTCTACTACTCAAAATATAACTAAAGAGGAAAGGAGTGGAAGAGCGGCATCATTATAGAGATAACTTTATCATGTTTTTTAAATGAAAGTGCTTTAAGATTTTATATAGTACTTATGATATAAATTCAGCAGTTACTAACAGAATCCAAAATAATCACTGTCAAAAGGCAAACAAAATTCCCCAAATTCCCAGATGATATCTTTGCCCAGATGCCCTTTCTCTTTTGCTTGACTGCTCTGGGATGTTGACCTCATTCACATTGTTTATGAAGGTTTAATGCCATGTTAAACTGCAAGTCATTTGGAAGATGGAACTAGAAGAAGTAACACCTATACTTTTTAACATCATGTGTTAGAAATTCTTGTGATGGTTAATTATATGCTTTGTCAAACTGAGTGGGTCATGGTGCCCAAATAATTGGTCAGACATTATTCTAAGTATTTGTGAGAAGTTATTTGTTTGGATGAGTTCAAAATTTAAATCAGTGGACTTTGAGTAAAGCAGAATGCCCTCCATGTTTTGAATGGGCTTCATCCAATCAGCTGAAAGCTTTAATAGAGCAAAGACTGACTTCCCTCCAAACAAGGAAAAAATCCACCAGCAGACAGCTTTTAGACTTGAACTACTACATAAGCTCTTTTCAGGGTTTCCAATCTGCCTACCTGCACTGCAGATTTTGGGCTTTTAGATTTCAAAATCACTTGTACCGAGTCCTTAAAATTACTGTTGCAAAATTAGTGGTTGTATTCCACTGGACAACTCTGACTACTATTATTGCTTGTGTCACTTCTGTTCATACCTGATTGACCAGAATTTAGTCACTTAGGCATATCTAACTGTCAGTAAATTTACATAGCTGTTAAATGTGGTCTTTAAGAAGGCTTATGACCAGTTAAAGTTCTATTTAAGTAGAAGACAGGTAGAGTAGTTATTGGGAGAAAATAATCAATCCTACTCACATTTGCATATGGATACAGTATTTGTAGTTTATTTGCTAAATACCTCAGATTAGACAGATCACTGTTTTGTGACCTTTGATTACAATGTAAGTCTGGATATGGATTAGCTTCAAAATTTTTAGGCAATTCTAATATATATCTTAATTCCAAGCTAAGTTTTTGAGAGTTAGGAAATTAGTTCTCACTCACAATCTCTGAAATATATTGTTTGCAACAATTTTAAGCTGATGCTGACCTAGTGCAGAGCAAGATGCTTTAATATGTGCCAGAACTGGTGGGTTGGATTGACAACCTTTGATAGAACATTGAAGATCCTACCAAATGCCCAGGTTAGAATAGGTTATGACAACTCTTCATGTCCTGCCTGAGCCATGGTAGTTTTTAATAATTCTGGGGTCTGCTCTAACATGGGGATAAATTGTAGAGAGCCCCACATGCTGCCTTTCACACTATAATAATTTCAGACTCAAAACATTTTAAACTATGCACATTTTAAATTACACACAGGAAAACAAGCTCATATCATAATGAATTTGTATAATTTTCAGTGATACCAATATTCAGTAAATGTAATAAACCTAATATTAGATAATTAAATTATGTTATCTAAAATAAATGTAGAAGTAGGAAAAGACAAATAAAACTTGACTTTTCTTCTATTTTCTTCCACCACCAACTATCTTGTTATTCCAAATCACCATCAGCTCTTGACTCCTCATTGGTCTCTCTGCTTTTACCCTTTCCTCTCTCCACTCCATTTCTCTGCTCTTATTTAATATAACAGCCAAAATACCTATAATGGATTTCAATAATATTTATGAGGTCATAATGTGGACCCTCATTACTCGCTGACCTTTTCCTCACATTATTCCTTCACTCTCTGCATAGCAGTCAGGTGATTTGCTGTTGCTTGGGAACAAGAAGCACAATTCTTGCCAAAACTTTTGCATATGTTTTTCCCTCTTTCAGGAATAATCTACAGAAAGTTCTCATTCTTACATCCTAGGATGAAATGTAGACATTCCCTGACAACTGCTTTTGATAAAAGAGTAATACCGCATCTCCTTGCTCCTTTACTCCACGAATCCTGGTTGGTTTTACTCCATATCACTAATCATGATCTGACGAATATAACGGTTTGTTTTTTTCTGTTTCTCACCAATAATATAAGATAGAATGAGGGAAAAGACTTTGTTTCTTTCATGGCTGGATCCATAGCAGCAAGAACAATGGTTTACATAATTTGTTTTTAGAGGAGGCTTTCTGTAGCATTCATCTTTCCCTGTATTCATTAAATATCTAAATGAGTGAAGTCTATTTCATTTAAAATGCACCAAAGTCAGTGATAAGATATATTATTTTTTCATTTTTAATTTGACACTGAATTGTATGTATATTTTAAAATGAGTTTCATAAAAATTTTCTATGTATCTATCAGTTCAGGTCCCGAGGCCTCAGGCTTTTCAGGCTTGTGTGATTTCTAATAGCACCCACAAAACAAATGAGCATGGATTTGACACAACCTGACCTTTAAGTGACAATGAGAGCAAAAGGGCATGAGACGACTCATGAGAACAGAAAATTTCTAACAGCCCCAAAGAAGGTAAAAAAAAAAAAAAAAAAAAAAAAGAACATTCCATAAATGGAATGAGGAGCAAACTGAAAGTTTTTCATTGATGGAGGGTGACAGAGAGAGGTCTCTCAAAGAATGGAAAACGAGGATCATCCAAGTCATTCAAACTGAAGAAGGGCCAAGGACTTGTGTGATTTATCTTGCATTTTCAAGCAAGACATGATCGTTATAGAAAAAATAATGTATTTTTAAAAGGTAACTTACGATCATGTTATAAAAATTCAAAGAATATCAAACAGTATAAAGTGCAAGGTCTTCTTTATCTTACATACCCTTTAGCTTTTGATTCCCTCCCTCAAAGACACCCACTGGCACTAATTAGTTTTATAAGTTTCTAAAGAGAGTCTATTCAAACACAAACTGGATTATATTTCATTTAAACTCTTAACTGAAAAAATTCAAGCAGGCTATGAATATAGAGGGTTATAGAACAGACACCAATGAACATATCAAATATATCTTATGAAGATTAATACTTACCAAAATTATTTTAGGTACATGTTAAAAGCAATGCTACAGAGACAGTTGAAAGCTCTGCTATATTACTACCCTTACAGTCCCAGAAATAAACACTATTTGAAGCCAGTTTGCATCTTTCCTAATAATTTTTTGTTATACTCTTACATATACACCCATAACAATATACAGTCAATCATTTCCTAAATTTACAAAAGTCCAATCACACTATGCATGCATATGCTTTTGCAATTTGCTTTTTCATTTCAGATTATGTTGTTAAATTAATGCATATTGACATATATAGGTCTAGTATTCTTTTAAACTAACTACTGTACATGTCCCCATTAATGAATGCACTCTAATTTATGTATCCAATTCGTGGATATGAATTTGGTTTCTAATTTATAGACAATTTTGTCTGTATCATTATACTTTTTTCTACACATATAAAACAAAGTTTAGAGTATATTCATAGAAGTGAAATTGTTAGTCAATTCTGATGTATATTGCCAGATTCTCCTTTTTGGGCTTTTTACACACCACCAGCAATTTTTTAAGTTTTTTGCATTATATAATGATAAAAATCATGGCCACAAAATTTTGTAGCTACTCTGTTCAAGCAGTACAGTCTCTCCCTCCTACCGAATTTGAACTTGTTTTATGATAGGCCTCAGAGACCTTTCAGATTCTGCCATCCCCTGTTTGGAGCATATGAAGGCTATAGGTACAAGGAACATGTGAAAATGAAGAGATGCCACAGTCAAATCCAGACACCTGAGTGAAGCTACTTTGGCTCATCCAGTCCCTTCACCATGTGATGACTCATGCACTAAGACAATTGTATGCGTGATTCCAAGGAAGAGTAACAGAACTGCCCAGGTGAGTCTGCCCAAATTGATCATTCTCAATACTGCGGCCATTTTAGGTGACCAAGATTGGGAATGGTTTGTTATAGAGTATAGTTACCCTTGATATTAACTGGTAATTTTCTATTTATGATCATGGTAGTCATCATTTATTCAAGCATCCTTTAATACCTTTCATATCAAAAGATTGATTTCAGATACCAATCAATAGAATGCAATCAGCGAATATGACTAAGAGTGACTTAAATAAACCCAGATGTCCAAAAATAGATGATTGGATCCAGAAGATGTGGTACATATACACAATGGAATACTATTCAGCATGGAAAGAAGATAAACACATGCAATTTGCATCGACATGGATGGAATTAGAGGGGATCATACTCAGTGAAATAAGCCAGAAAGAAAGAGAAAAATATCGAATGGTTTCACTTATAACAGGACTAT
>PVIJ01008970.1:48723-70147 GCA_004024925.1 Scalopus aquaticus | reverse complement strand
TTGTTGATGTGTTGGATTACATTGATTGATTTTCGGATGTTGAACCATCCTTGTGCCCCTGGGATAAATCCCACTTGGTCGTGGTGTATTATTTTATGGATGCATTGTTGGATCCTATTGGCCAAGATTTTATTAAATATTTTTGCATCAGTATTCATTAGGGAGATTGGTCTGTAATTTTCTTTTTTTGTGTTGTCTTGGTCTGGTTTCGGTATTAGAGTAATATTTGCTTCATAGAATGTGTTTGGTAGTACTCCTTCCTTCTCGATTTTTTTAAAGAGTTTGTGTAATATAGGGACTATTTCGTTTTTGAATGTTTGGTAGAATTCATTTGTGAAACCATCTGGTCCTGGGCTTTTGTTTTTGGGGAGGTTTTTAATTACTGTTTCAATTTCACTACTTGCGATTGGCCTGTTTAGGTGTTCTATATCTTCTTTGTCTAGTTTTGGGTGATTGTATAGTTTTAGGAATTTGTCCGTATCCTCTAGGTTGTTATACTTGTTTCCGTATAGCTATTTATAGTAATCTCTGATTATTTTTTTTATTTTTGCTGTGTCCGTTGTGATTTCTCCTTTTTCATTTATGATCCTACTTATTTGTGTTTTCTCTCATTTTTTCTTTGTAAGCCTGGCTAGTGGTTTGTCTATTTTGTTTATTTTTTCAAAGAACCAGCTTTTGGTCTCGTTAATTTTCTGGATTGTTTTTTTTGTTTCCATTTCATTTAGTTCTGCTTTGATTTTTATTATTTCCTTTCTTAAACTGTCTTTTGGGGTTTTTTGTTGTTCATTTTCTAGTTCTTTGAGATGTGAGATTAAATTGTTTCTTTGGGTTGTTTCTTGTTTCTTGATGTGAGCATCAGAGAAACTTCTCTAGTAACAGACTATAGAAATGATCCCTGAAAGTACAGTCTTACCATGTGGGGTTCTCCCCGGCTGGGCGTCAAACTCGCCCCACAGCGCAGCGCCCAGCCGCTGCGCCCCGGGGATGCCCGGAGCCGTCATTTAACGGGGCCAGAGTTTCGCTTTTGCAGAATGAGGAGCTCTGGGGTGGACGGTGGGGGGGGCGCAGCGCGAGAATGAGCTCTGCGCCGCTGGTGTCCCCGGCGCTAACCGCCCGCGCACCCGGACGGGAAGATGGTCTGTCCCGCCGCAAGTTCCTGAAAAGCTCCTCGAGGAACCTGCCAGGCCCCTGCCAGGCCCCTGCCCTCAGCTTGTTCCTGCCCTCCCCTTCCCGCTTCCTTCTCAAGCACGCCCTGCTCCTGGAGAGTGGGGAGCTGCTTCCCGGCCCCCGAGTCAGCCCCCATCTCCCAGGTCTCCTGAGCCCCGCTGTGCTGCTGCCTCGTTCCACCCTGGCCGCCCTGCCGTCTCTCCCCAGTGCCTCCTTTTGCTGCGACCTCCTGCCGTCTTCACGGGGCCCTGCCCCTCCACGCATCTCTAGCTCGCGCTAGGCGTGGCCTTAACACTGCCTGCTTCGCCTCCGTGCCTGTCCGGGCCGAGCCCTCCGCGCGGAGCTGGGCCGGGACCCGCCGCTGGCCGGCAGCACCCGCTTGGCCCCCTGGGGCGTGCCCGCCTCGCTCTGCTTGCGGCGCTTCTCGCTCACCTGCTTCGCAGTGTCCGCGGCCCCTGCGCCCTTGGCCTGGAGTCCTCCCCAGCTCACCGGCTATTGATACCCAAGACTGGTGGGCCGTCCCCTCCTCTGAGACAGCCCCCTGTGCCCTCAGGAGGCTGGACTGAGGGTCCGCAAGGGGGGCCGGGAGGGCCTTCCGCGTGGACGATGCCGGCGCCCACCTTCTGCCCTTCGCTTCTCCAGCTGCCTCTGCCTTCCTGACGCAGCTCGCGGGGCCTAGCACCCCTCCCCACGGCAGACATCTCTGAGGGCTGAGCGGTGGGGGGCCAGAGGCTGCTCAGTGGGTGGGGCTCCCTGGTTTTGAAATTCACACCTGGGAATCCAGTTCAGTTAACACTTTCCGCTGAAAACACCTGTAATCCAGAGTATGGTTTATCCAAATTAATAACAGCTACCATATTTGTATAATAGGCAACAGTTTATAGAACCCGGTCACATTTTTTATTTTTTGATGCACTTAATGACCTAAGAACTGTGAGGCAAGCCGTTGGCTCTGCAGGATGGGTGAGGAGGCCACGGGTTGTCTGAGGTCAGCACATAACAGAGGCATGACAGGTTCTGGCCTCTTCATCCCGTCCACGCTGCCGTGCTGCATGTATCCTCAGCAGCGGGGATAACCAGAATAATGATTCCTAAAATCAGGGCATTTAAAAGCCCAGCAGTATGTGTTTTTCTGGCTTCTGCAGGGGTCTACCCACTTTGTAGATACTTAGCCAATGTTACCCAGCCCCCCTGCAGTGGAATCATCCCTGCCTTTTCCCACATTTTCCAGAAAAAAATAAAACCAAGCACTGTAGGGACCAATGTCTAACAATTTACTGTTTTTTTTTTTTTCATTATATCTACCCTCCATTTCCACAGGGGCAAATCAAACCCAATGTCTTTCATTTGAGTCTCAGCAGAGAGAAATAAATAAAGCATGAATATTATTTATATCCCATCTACATCCAAAAAAGCAGAAAAAGAGAAGAACTTATCACTCTGCTCTGTGTAAATAGCCTCTTCCTAGGCCACGGCTGTCCAAGCTAAACAGTTCTAATTGCGTTTTGCACATGCTCTGTTTGCCAGCCATTCGCTCGCTCTGTTTGTTCTACGGGCCTGTCCATTCCTTCCCAGTCTCTTTTCATTTTTAAAGCCAAAAATGGACATGAGTCATCAGTAAGATTCTGGTCAAGCCAGGAGAGTGGGCAGATGGCCTCAGGGGCATGGCCGCAGCGACCACACAGCACATTCAGGCGCGAGACACCCAGCGGGCGCGGCCGAGCAGAGGGTGCGCAGGCCGCCGCGGGGAGAGCGCTGGAACCTCACTCAGCGGAGAGCGCCCTGCCACTCCTCGCACAGCCCCGTCCTCTCGCTTCCGTCTGGGTCAGTCAACCACTGGTAACGCCTCCTGCCAAGTAAAGCGGGTCAGACCTGAGGCTCTGACTTCCGGAGCACCAAGAGGGCCTGGTGTCCACGCGATCAGCATCCAAGAATTTTCAGAACGACTCTGGAAAGTCCATTCTGGCTTTGCCACCGCCCTCAAGTTATCCTAGAGAATCCAACATTTCTGTTTCTACATCACACCTCAGGAGAAGCTTCTGGCAGCTAATCCAATTTTTTTTTAAAGATTTATTTATGTATGCCTACAAGCTGGGGTACAGGCCAGAGGCGTGGGGCGGCGAGAGGGTTCACCAGAGACAGAGCGGGGAGCAGAACAGGCAGATTGACAACACACTGCTGAGGGGAGCAGCGGGGAGACAGGAGAGGTCTGCCGCACCATGTGGGACTCTCCCCTGCCGGGCGTCGAACTCGCGTCGCCGCTGCCGACAGCTCCACAGAGCAGCGCTCAACCGCTGCGCCACCAGGGAGGCCCAAACTAATCCAATTTTTAAAGCTCTGTTGGCAGATGTGTCCAACTGTCTTATTTAAAAGACGCGGTCAATGAATTCAGGCTTTTCGAAAAGCAGCATCCGCTCTGCTTTCTCTCACCTGCAACTCCAGCTCAGACTCACTGCTTTTCACCTTAAGGTGCTGCCAGGTTTCTAGTGGCAAATACCCCGGGAGATGCTACTTTACGCCTGACCCGTCAGCGATCGCTTTGAGGGGCTGGGTTTGGATGCTCTCGGTCAGGAGAGAAGAAGGCTAGGAGCGCGAAGCCTGAGGCTAGGAGCAGGCTCCTTCGGTGTCGCCGCTCCCTGAGGGTCTTTTAAACATCTTTTTCCTGATCACCCCCCATGAAATCGCAGCAGCATAAATACACCAGGCAGCTGTGTGTTATGAGCACGTCAGTGCTTTTTACATAGAAGAAAGCGTGGCTTTTTCAGCCGTTTCCCGCTGGGGGCCGGGCGCGCCTCTCCGCGTGAGAAGGGAGGCGAGCAGCCGCAGTCCGGGGGAGCCTGTGACGAGGAAGTCGGGGCGCCAGCTCCAGCCTCGTCCCGCTTGGCGGGCTTGGCCCCCGCTGCCTCTCCGCGCCCTTCCCACTCTGCAGGCGCTGGAGCTGGCCGACACACAGCCTTGCTGCTGTCGTGGGGTCCCCTGACCGTGCAAGGGGGGCGGCCCCCAGGAGAGGTCGGCGACGGGCCGTGTAGACGCTAAGGGGCTCTGGTGAGCCCCGGACCAGGGTCTTGTGCCCCGAGGGTGGGACGTCCAGAGGGCAGTGGGGCGATGGCCTGTGCGTTCCACCCCGAGAGGGAGGGGCCAGGCAGCAGGACACAGCCCGGCAGGAGGGAAGAGGGCCCAGCCCCATCCTCCCCAGGACGCAACAAGACGCCACAAAGAAAGATTGTCACGAGCGTTTATCCGAGTCAGTGTTGGCTGATCTTTATTATGATTGTTTTTATTTTTATTTTTTTTAAAGATTTATTTATTTATACATAGAAGCTGGGGCACAGGCCAGAGGCGTGGGGCGGCGAGAGGGTTCACCAGAGACAGAGCGGGGAGCAGAACAGGCAGATCAGAAACACACTGCTGAGGGGGCAGCGGGGAGGCAGGAGAGGTCTGCCGCGCCATGTGGGATTCTCCCCGGCCGGGTGTCGAACTCGCGGCGCCGCTGCGGACAGCGCCACAGCGCAGCGCCCAACTGCTGCGCCACCAGGGAGGCCCTGATTATTATTATTATTAATACTGGTCACTGCCTTGGCAACTAGGAATTACAAACTGATTTTAGCAGAGACGCACCGATGAAGGCTAAGCAAAGAAAAACAGAGGGATCAGGAATCTTGCAGCTAAGAGCAAGAGATAAAGGCCGCCCCCAAATGCAAATCTAGGGGAGGAAAGGTAAACAAGAGAACACCAGCTAGGGCTGTCCAAGGAAACAAGAAACTTCTATAAATAAAATCAGAAAAAAACATTTGTCTTAGCTGATGAGATCAGCGCACAGGCCCGCGATAGGGATCTTTCGTTGCTCCCTTAATTGACGCTTGGAGGAGAGCAGAAACGAGCAGACTCAGACGCCCGGCCCACGAGGACTCCGTTCCAGTAAGTCATCCCGCTTTAATTAAGCGCGGCTGAAGTCATCAAGACTCGATACCATCAATCTGGACCGGGGCCTGTGTTTTCATTGCCGAGCCAGCCCCGCCCTGCCCACCCACTCTCATCGCCAGCCCCAAGCTGGCGGGCGGCCCCCGCACTGGGAGGCAGGAAGAGGCCGGCGGTCAAGGGCAGGACACAGGCCTGGGTAGGGGCAGGCCGAAGCCAGGCTGCCTCCCAGGGGCGCCTTCTCCCCGGCAGGAAGCCGCCTGCGGGGCAGGGCAGGAGGCGCTTGCTTCTCCACAAATATTCTGCGCTGCTCCGTGCGCGAGTGATGCGGGCAGAGAACACGCGGGGAGCGAGACGAGCCCCCCGCGAGCTTTCCCGCTAGACCGCGGGGTCGGGACGGACGGCATGTGTGTGGCCACAGGGCGTCTCACTGCGGGCAAGGGCCACGCGGGGCCGGACACGGGGCGGAGGTCCTTGCGGGACTCTCCCCGGGGGGACAGGCCTGCCCACAGGCGTCAAGAGCGGCGACGTCGGGGCGCAGACGAGAGGGACCGCCCTCCGGGAGCGAGCACCAGGCTTGGCGTGCGGGCCGCGGAGAAGGCCGGCCGGGCAGCGCCGCGGGGCCGGGAGGGGCGCAGAGGCAGCCGGGCGTGGGGAGGGCGTTGCCGGCCGTGGGGGGACAGGATTCGGGAACAAACCGTGATGCAGTGTCCGCTGTAGAGCTCACTCGGCTGCGATGTGCCGCTGGCCGGGCCAAGGACGTGAAAAGGTTAAGCGGGGGCAGGGCCGGGGGCACAGGGCGGCGGCTCAGGCCCACCCGGGCTGCGGCTTGCAGGCGACGCGGGAAGGAGCCGCGGTGCGAGGTGTCGGCAGCTCAAAGCCTCCTGGACGCTTGTCGCGAGCCCCGGGGCAAACAGGGGTCTCATCCCGTCAGGCGGAGACGGGAGACACCCAGGCCCGAGCGGGAAAGAGCCAGCCCCTCCGGGCCTGTTCCGCGAGATGTGTCGGGACGAGGGGAGGCGCAGGGAGACCCAGATGGGGTCGGGGTCTGCTGCAAAGTCAGTTACACGCAGGGAGCGGGAGAGGAGCGAGCAGGGCGGGCCGACCAGCCCGCCAGAACGGAGAGGCAGGGAGAGGCGCGGGCGGGGCGCGCAGCGGAGCCTGGGAAGGAACGTGCTGGAAGAGGAGGGACCGGGCGGCCAGCGCTGCTGGGCGGCCACGCGGTGGGGCGGGATGACTGACCCTGGGCTCCCACAGCGGGAGCGGGCGGCCGGCTCACGGCCGTGGGGGGCGGCGGGCATGGGAGCCAAACGGAGAGGGTGGGGAGCGGAGGCAGGACACAGACCGGCAGTGCGGCCGGCCTCCTCCCACCCCACGCGACAGCCGGGCGCCGGCCGCTGAAGCCTCGCAGGAGACGCAGGGACGTCACACTCGGGTCCGGCCACGTCTCTCTCCCCGGGCGACCGGGCCACGTCTGTCCCTGCACCGAGGGCAGCCGTTTGCCCTGGTAACCATCAGCTGGTCGGGCGTCCCAGCCAGAGGGACCGGAGAGACGCTCCTGCCGCGCAAGCGGCACGTGAGGGGCGACCGCAGAGACGGGCTGAGCCCCAGAGACGCGCTCCTCCTGGCCTTCCAGACGGAAGCCGAGCCTCGAGCTGCGCTGGCAAAGCTGTTTTTTAAACTGGAGCTGCTGGCGAGGCTGCTTCCCTGGAAGGCAGCTCAGAGCCGCGGTCTGCTCGCTTCGGGGCCGCGCTCTGCCTGCGTCCTGCTGCGGGGCTCCGGGGTCCCGGGACAGGCCCTCTGGCCCTGCGCCAGGTCTCAGTCCCTTAGCTTCCCCGACTTGCCCTCAGCCGTTGGTGGTAAACGCTGTTTGGAGGCGTTTCCAGGAATGTCCGAGAAAGCAAACCCCTGGTTAGGCTCTCCGCGCACTGCCAGACGCGGGGCGCGCGGCCTCCTGGGGTCGCTTCCCAAGGGGAGCCCCTCCCCACACTTGGGAACCCGCCTCCTGCGATGTTCTCCGGGAACTCCCTGGCGTAGGGGACCACTCGCTAGTCGGGGGTCTGGCTCTTCTCCGTGCCCCTTCCCAGTGGCCGCCAGGAGTTAGGGAAAGTCTCAGGGCCGGGAGGAAGGGGGTGCCCGAGGGGTGTTTGCCTCCTTGCCCTGCCCGCTGCGGAGATTCGCGAAGCAGAAGGGCTTGCCCCCCGCCGGGCCGCCGCAGGGCCGCCCCGGGAAGAACCCCACCCTTGCCGCCGTTCTCGCTCCACATGCCGGCTTCCTTGCTTTCTCGCCCTTCTTTCCTTCTTACTTTTAATAATTAAAATTTCATTGCTTTGCGATGCCGTGAGCCCTTCGGGGTGGAGCTGGGCACTCCTTCCCGAGCCAGTGGGTAGCAAGACACAGGCAGGGCTCCGAAATCTCCAGCACGGGGAGCGAGAGGCCCTTGGCGCCCGAGGGCGCTGGAAGGGGCACCTGAGGGGCGGCCAGGCGGGGCGAGGCGGCTGAGACGCACGGGCGCGGAGCAGCCCCTGGGCGGCAGGAAGGCCGCTCTGCCCGGTGCACGCGGGCACGGCCGAGGAGCGGCTTCCAGGAGGGCAGAGGCCGGCCCGGGCGCTGAGGTTCCTCACACCCGCGTCCTCCCTCTCGCGGCGGCCCAGACGGCGCGGCGCCGCGGCCCGGGGCGGGAGACGCCCGCTGGTGCCGACTCGGTCGCGGTCTTTGCTGTGAGGTTGATGCCGCGGGGAGGGGCGCCCGAAGCAGCCTCTGCGGGGAGGTCAGGGCGAGACTCACCCGCCGGAGATCGGTGTTAGCCTGTCTGGCCCTTCAGGCCGGTCTGTCCGTAGCTGTAGTCAGGGGGGCCTCGGACCGCGGCTGTCGCGCCCGTCGGTGCCGGGAAGTTGCTCTCTTAAGACAGCACGGCAGCGGCACAGGTTCCAGTGGCCCAGCTCTGTTCATTCTGAGACCTACCAAATCCTTAATTTTTTTTTAAAGATTGATTTATGCACACAAGCTGGGGTGCGGGCCAGAGGTGCAGGGGTGAGAGGACTCCCCAGAGACAGAGTGGGGAGCAGAACAGGCGGGTCTGCTGAAGTCCACTGCTGAGGGGGCAGCGCTGGAGACAGGAGGGGTCTGCTGGGCCCTGTGGGAAGCTCCCTGGCCGGGGATCGAACTTGTGCTGCAGGGGCTGCGACAGCTTCATAGGCTGAGACTGACCCCCTTGGCTGAAAGACAGACGCAGGTGGAAAAGAGAGGAGGCATCATGACTCGAAACAAGTCTTAATCGCGGCTCCCAGCGAGGTTTACGGACCCCTCGGGTGGGTCCGCAAAGTCGCACCCTGGGTCAAGTGAGGGGAACTTATGCAGGGCGGTGTTCAGCCCGGGGGTCTGCAAAGGATCTTCAGGTATGTGGAAGGAGCTGTTTTTCCTCTCGGTCCCCCTTTATCGGACTGGGCTGTCTGGGGTTCCGGTAAGGGTGGGGGGGGGGGCGCCAGGGTGTCGGGAAGTTGTTTTTCTCTAAGTTGCCCCCTGCTCAGTGACTGAGAGGCCATCACGGCTTCCCTGCTGCCAACCCAGGCCCAGACCTAACATGTGCCACCAGGGAGGCCCCCAGATTCTTATAGAGTCACAGACAGTGAGCTCCGTCGTGGAGCATAAACTGTCCCGGAACAGGGGGCCATGTCACTGACCCAAGGGCCCGCAGCGGACGCATGGCGAGGGCGCGGCCTCTGTTTCTACTCAGCCCACAGCATTTCAGGCCGACGGGTCTGGCAGCCCCTCTGCCCAATGACATGTAAGAGCTGAGTGATCGTGACTAAGCTTGACTTGTAGAAAAAGGGCATAAAAATAGTTGTGCTGTGGTTCAGCTCGTCTAGAGAGAAAATGACAACCTCCCCCCATCGCTGTCAATAAAAACCTGATTCTTTTATCGGGTGTCAGTGGTATTTGACACGTAGTAGAGGTTAGGAAATGGGTGTCTTATGAAAAGACAAAAGTTCATTCTGTGACCTTAAAAATACCAGTATTTAAAAATGCCAGTATTTTAAAGAGTTGACAAATGTCCTTTTCACCCACATCAGCACGATGTGTCCCATCTGTCTCTCCACTTACGCAGTGATGTTTTTACAGTGTTTTTGTTTCTAGTGATTTTAATTAGTCACTTTTCAAATCCCACTATCCCTGAGAAAAATGGTAAGTGAAAAAACTGGGTGGCTTGGTGGCGTGTGAGGTGTGGCAACACCCCCAAGGGAAGAGCCCCTGGGCTCCCAGCACCAAACAGCCATGCAAACCCAGGCTAGAGCGAAATAGAAGCTATAATAATAATAACAATAAAATTTAAAACCCAAGTCCCGGGTCTATCAAGCTGGGTTAGGGTGATGCAGGAAGCGCGTTGTGCCAACGGGCTGGTAACAGCCCAGGGCAAGTGCGCTGGTCTTGGGCCTGAGGTAGAGCTAAGACTTCAGGAAGAAGTAGGAAGGGTGGAGGGGAGAGGAGCGACCGGTCAGGAGGGGAAGGAAACGGTTCCCCAGAAGGCCTCCCGGGGAAGCGCCGGCCACACGCGGGAGCGGTGAGGGCCCCAGAACGCACAGGGCCAGCAGGCGGCTTCCGCCCAGGCCTGTGTGGAGACTCCGAGTTCCCTGGGCCGCGCCTCGTGTCGAGCAACGTGATCCTCGTTGAATTTCCCCTCACGAGCTTCTCCTGCCCCGGCCTGCACCCCCAACCCTGAGCCCCCCTGGATTCTCCTGGCCTTCGAGTCCACCTGAGTAGCTCTCAGCGTCCTGTTTCCTGGGCCCTGTGGCTTCACCTGTAGGAGCTGCGAGGACAGCAGGGCGTGGAAAGTGTGGAGAGGAGGGCGGAGGGCTGAGCCCGCGCTTGTTTCCTGGGCCGCTGCTGGGACGGGCTCTGGCAGCTGGCTGTGGCCGCACTGGCCTTTGTCTCCCGTACACTCTTCTGCTGGCACGGTCAGAAGCTTTCAGTGTTGTGTTCTCGGGATCACATGGTTAAGTCTTTGCACGGCTGCCAGGGGAAAGAGAGTGAGGGAGGGACCCAGCCAGGGAGCGCCCGTTCTGTCCTCACGGACGCGGGGCCCAGCGATTAGCGTCGCGTGGCTGCCAGCCCACCAAAGCGTCCTCTCCCTGGCCCTAACCCTGGTCATATAACAGCCCCTCTCGCTCTGCTTCTGGACCGCTCACACCCAAACCCTGCTCTGCCCCCCACCCACAGGCTTCTGCCAACACGCCAGTTCGCTCGCCTTGAGCCCACGCGTGCACACACACCCCCAACGCAGGCACCTCACACCTGCTGGAAGAAAAGGCAGCTGTCATCAAACCAGTGCCTTGCGCACCTGACGGTGGGTGAAGAGTTTGTTGTTGCAGATTTTCAGAGGCTCTGGCGAATACACTCGTGCACACGCACGCACACACACACGGACAAGTGGCCTCTCACCCCACTTTAAAGTGTGTGATCTGGGCCTTTAGCCCCTCTTCTCGATAGAAACCCTGAGTTCCATCGTTGTTTTCCAGAAATGCCGCGCCCCCCCATCTGCATTACCTGCTGTGATCAGACTTCAGGGCATTTCGGTAACTCAGCCCAACGCCTGCCCAGCACCCAGGAGGTCATTCTTCCCCCAAGGCCCTGACCGCTGCTCAGGCGTTTCTGGCCCATCCCCCGCCGAAGATGGCCCTCGTCACTGTACACGGCGGCAGCTGATATGGGTGAGGGTCCTGGACGCCCCCAGGCTGCTTCGGGCTGCTTGCCAGCCTTGTCAGTTTCCCCAGAGCCCCCCCATAAATGAGACCATCTGACAGTTTTCTTTTTCTTTCTTACTTACTTTGTTTAGCATAATTCCTTCTGGCTCCATTTGTGTTACCACAAATGGCACACATTTGTCTTTTTGATGGTTGCGTAGTATTCCGTTGTGTATGTACTCCAACCACATCTTTTTGAGCCATTCATCATTTTGGGGCATTAGGTTGTTTCCATATCTTGGCTATTGTAAATAGTGCTGTAGTGAACACAGGAGTGCAGGTTTCCTTTCAATTTTGTGTTTTTATGTGCTTGGTGTAGCTTCCTAGAAGTGGAACTGCTGGGTCACATGGTAGATCCATTTTCAGTCTTTTGAGAAATCTCCACACGGCTCTCCAGAGGGGCTGGACTGATCTCCAGTCCCAAAAACAGTGTAAGAGGGTCCTTGTTCTTCCACATTCTCACCGGCCCTTGTTTCTGATCTTCATACGGGCCATTGGGAGTGAGGAGGCCTCTCATGGTTTTGACACGCACTTCCCTGGTGATAGCTGACGATGAACATTTTTTCATGTGCCTCTTGGCCATCTGCAGGTCTCCTTTGGAGAAGTGCCTATTTAGCTGTCCTGCCCGTTTTTTGATGGGGTTATTTGTTTTCTTTTTGTGGAGTTGTGTGAGCTCTTTGTAGATCTTTGATATCGGTGCCTTGTAATATGTATGTCGTGCAAATATTTTCTCCCATTCCGTGGGGCGTCTCTTTGTTTTGGTTACTGTCTCTTTTGCAGTGCGGAGCTTTGAGGTTTGATGTAGTTCCAATTGTTTATCTTCTCTTGTTTTCCTTGCTGCTGGGGACAAATCCATGAAGATCTCTCTGAGGCTTGTGTCTTAGAGTGTTTCTTCTATGAATTTCACGGTTTCAGGTCTTATATCCAAATCTTTTACTCCTTTTGAGTTGATTTTTGTGTGTGGTGTGAGATAGTGGTCTAGGTTCATTCTTTGGCATGTGGCCGTCCAGTTTTCCAGCACAGTTACCGAGAAGCTTTCCTTGTTCCAGTGCATATTCTGCACTCTGTGTCATAGATTAGCTGTCCACATGCATGTGATGTTCTTCCTGGCCTCTCAGTTCTATCCCCTTGGTCTTAAATAAAGCTTTATTGGAACACAGTCTGTTATTTGTTTGCATGTGCTCTGAGCTGCTTGCACTCCACAGCCAGCGGAGCAGCTGCAATAGAGACAGAAGTCTGAAATATTTACTGTCTGTCCTTTTACCAGGAAAGCCTGTGGCTTCTGATCTGGAGTATTGCTTTCCAGTCCTTGAATATCTTTGGGAAATGGGCCTCTCCGGTGGTACAAGGGGTTAAGTCTCAGCACTGTGAAGCTGTCTGCAGCCAAATCCAGTTAGTCTTTCCCCACCAGGTGACAGCAAAGCCATTCTGATGTCACAGACCCCCAGACTCTTCCTTCCAACACCCCCCCCCCACCTCCTGTCCCCTTCTCCGTGTCTCTCTGTCATCCCTCCTGCTTTGGCATCGCCACTGGCCTGGGCAGTGTAGCATCCTCCTCTGGCTGTGTTGCCTCTAACTTGTGCTTTTTCTCTTTTTTTTGCGTTATTAAGTTCTGTGCTCAGGTCATTTTTTTATTTACTATCTTTATACCAATAATTATATTTAAGTAATTAATAAATAGTGACATAGCTTTATTCAGCCATATATATTAATGTTCCAGTGTCCAGATACTAAACAAAACTATGAATGAGGATATGAATGAGGCCCTGCGCCTCAGAGGCCCTGCTGCGGTTGTTTGGAGAGCAGACTGCTCGGGGTCTTTGGGCTGAGAGCACTGCGTGTCCTGGAGTGGTGGAAGCTCCCGTCCTCGCCTAAATCCTTTGCCCTTCCCTAATCTTAGAAGAAACCTTGACTGAGAGGAGGGCCTGTTCGCCGGGAGACAGCTGCTGTGGGCGAGCCCCCAGCCTGAAGTATTTCTGCCTGGGCAGTGTAGCATCCTTCTCTGGCTGTGTTGCCTCTAACTTGTGAAATGACTTTCACTTTCTGCCATTTTCTTTAGCTTGTGGCTTGTTTGAGGCTTTTAGTGAAGATTCATGCAGCATTTTATTTGACCATAGTAGTATAATTACAAAGTCACTATTCATTTAGCTTATTTTTATTGAGATGTAATGACATATAATATTGTGTATGTTGAAGATGCACAATGTGTTGATTTGATTCACTTGCATATTGCAAAATAGTTACCAGCAAGTGTTAGCGAAAACTTTCATCACATCACATAATGAACATTTCCATTTAGTGATGAGAACATTTAATATGGACTCTTCTGACAAGTGTAAAATATATTACACAGTTTTACTAACTAGAATCACCATGTTATGCAAAAGAGCACCGGAACTTATTCATCTTACAATTAGAAGTTTGTACTCTTTGACCATCTCCCGACTTCCCACCACCCCTGGCCCCCCAAAGAGCCACCATTCTCTCTCTACGCTATGACTTCTGCTTACTTTGATTCTATGTATAAGTGAGGTCGCCTAACATTTGTCTTTCTTTGACTTAGTTCATATAGTGTCAAGTTTTTACAGTCATCTATATTGTCACAAGCAGAGGGATTTCTTACTTTTGTCTGGGTTTCTTTAACTGATTAATAGATATATGGCAGAGATGGATGGAGGATGGATGGATGGCGGATGGAGGATGGGTGGATGATGGGTGGATGGATGATGGATGGGTGGATGGATGGATAGATGGAGCCTTTCTCAGGCAGCACCCATAAAAATTGGGGTGCAGACAAGTGTGATGGATAAGGATGCATGGGGCAGCGCATCCACAGAGGCTGGTGTGTGTGCGCGCGCGCGTGTGTGTGTGCGTGCGTGCGTGTGTTCAAGTGCTCTGTGGCTGTCTCTGAGCGAGTGAGGTGAGCACTGTTGCTGGCAGGTGTCCAGCTGCTGCGTGATGTCTTCTGGCATCCCGCTGCTCCTTGGCCTCCCCCCCAGCCCCCCTTGCCGCCCCCCACACCATGAGGGAGAGTATGTATTAGGCACAGTCTGATTAGAGAGGGGAGAGGTCTCTCTGCCGTCTTCCAATGAGGGAGCAGCCGGGGGGAGCCCTGCAGGTGGCTCAGCGGGGAGGAGAGAGGGCTGGGGGGGGGGGCTCGCCCACAGCAGCTGTCTCCCGGCGAACAGGCCCTCCTCTCAGTCAAGGTTTCTTCTAAGATTAGGGAAGGGCAAAGGATTTAGGCGAGGACGGGAGCTTCCACCACTCCAGGACACGCAGTGCTCTCAGCCCAAAGATCCCAAGCAGTCTGCTCTCCAAATAACCGCAGCAGGGCCTCGGGTGACCTCTGGTTCCCACACCCACGTGAGGAGAGGCCTGTTTGGACATACTGAGAAAATTTACCTGACCTTTTTGGGGTGACTGACCTCACCCTATTTACACAGTTCTGGCCAAAAATTGAATAGAGGCACAACTGATGAAACTATTATAGCTTATTTCACTAAAATAAAAAGGAATTGATAACTAATCCTTTGTAATGTCATAGAATGACCATTGTATTTTACAGTGTTTTCAGATGTGGTCAGTTGGTCCTTACATGCTTCTGCAAAGTGAGGAAACTGGTATTTCTATTCCCATTTGACAGATAAGAGAGCGTGTCCCTGAGAAGTTTACTGATTTGCTCAAGGTCACACCAAGATGAGGGCGTCGCCGGAACTCAAAAGCAGGCCTTCTTATTTTAGGTGGAAAGACTTCTCAGTAGCACCGTGGTTTCGTTTGCCCTGCTCTTCTTCCCGCCTACAGCAGGTCCAGATCGGGATGAGAGATCTGGGCGCTCGCTGCACGACCCTTGATCTGGCCCCTGCCCGGCTTGGTCTCGGCACAGCTGACCGTCCCTGGCAGAGCAGGCATCTCTGGTGCGCAGGCTGCTGCGCGTGGGGAGTGTCGGCTTATTAGCTGTTTGCTTGGGGCCTGGGGGCTGGCCCAGCCCTTCAGTCCCTCCGGGAGGGAACATTCTCAGGGTGGGGATTTGTGCAATTCAGACTCTGCCTGGGCCCAGCCACTCGCGGGATACGGCGAACCAGGGGCTGCTCCTGGCCGTGTGGGAAACTGCAGGGGGACGAAGAGGTCCCGTGGGCACACCCTCTGTTTCCTCCTGCCCTTCGACTTGCTGCGTCTGACAGGACCAGAAGCAAGAGCTGCCAGGCACAGACCTGCCCCCTTCCACCCTGCTTCAACATAAACACAGGCAAGGCTGGTTCTGCCCGGCTCAGCTTGACCTAAGGTGTCATCATCCGAAAGTTCCAGCTAAGCTAAGCGTGCCCTGCAGGCCACAGGCAGAGCCGTGTCTGCAACCCCGTGCCCCTGAGCAGCAGTTGGGCCTGCTTTTTTTTTTTTGGCAATACTTTGGGGGTGGTTCCTATTATGGGGGGCACTGTGAAGGGACCGAGGAAGTGTTGATAAATGCTCGAAACTAAGTGTATTAAAATTCACAATGATTCAAAAATAAATATACACCATCTGGCATGTGTAAGGAAAGGAGAAGGGTTAGGTTTGGGGAGGAAGAATTGCAAAGTGGCCCCGGAAAAGCCGGCTGTGACCACTGCAAACAGATGTGAGTCATTGGAAGGAGAGCGGTCTGTGTCATTCCGAAGCCCTGAGCCAGGCAGAGCTGGCAGCGGAGCTGGAGGGCGGCCACGCTGCGCCAGCTGGGCCGGGAGCGAGCGAGCAGGGCAGTCTCGCAGCTGGTCTCCGGAGAACAGAGGGACGCAGGGGGACAGAGGAAGCCTGTTCCCACCGGTACCTCGCCACCCAGGAGGCAGACGGCAGTTGTGACTTCGGTCCTTCGGTGACTTGATTGAATAGCACGTAGTGTGTGTAGAGCCCTTGCGGAGAGGCGAGGACCAGCGGGTAGGAGCACAAAGCCCAGAGTAAGTGCTGGGTTCATCTTCTGCCCTTCCCACCCCCCAACTTCTCTGTCTCTGTCTCCTCATTTGAATAAAAGAGCTGAGAGCAGGGACTCCCAAGCAGCAGTTGGGAGGAAGAACACCAAGGGCTGTGCTGTGTTCTGAGTGGAATGTAAATTTGGTTCTTGTTGGTCCTGGGCGTGATGGGGAGTTGCCGAGACAAGAAGGCGGTGTTCTGGGACAGCCGTAGTCTTCAGCACAAAGATTCAGACAGAAGCCCTTTCTGAAAACGTGAAGCGGTATCAGATGAAATTCTGGCATTTGGGACTTACTGCAAGCCAAGTTCAGGTTAGTTCACTGGAGCAATATAGTTTCAGAACTGTGACAGCACGACCACACTGCTTCTACCAGCCCCTGCAAAAAAATAAAGAGAAAATGTCCTCGTGTGTCTTTAAGAAAGAGAATCATTCAAAATTCACTAAGCACCTGCACTGTAATAAGATATTCTGATAGTTGCTTTTGGAGTTAAAATGAAGTAAATGACTTGTTCCTGTGTTAAGGAACTTGAGATCCCATTGGGAGGGCAAGGCCAACACTAACACTGGTCACAGTACAGCCTTCCTCTTCTGGAACAACAAGAATATCTAACATCACACATTTCTGTGACCGGATTTTGAGCAACTTGGCTTTTAATTTAGTGCCCAATGATGGTGCAGCTGAGTTTTGCCCCAGAGTCTTTCTGGATTCAATTTTTATCACAAGTTTTCTTTTTAAACATATGTATTCTGAATTATTTGGGGAATCTGAAGGTCCAAGTATTAAAATATTATCTACTAGGGTGAAATAAAGTACAAGAAAATTAATCCACATAATTAACTCACAGAATCTTTTAGTTAAAGGGAACTTAGAAAGTGTGGAGTCAACTTTTCCCCCAAAGTAGGTAGCCTTCTAATGCGTGGGCCCCAGAATCCCCCGGGGACTCTTCCAGACGTTCTTCTGTGAGTCAGCAATGCTGGGAAATTTCCAGGCTGAGCAGAATAATCCATCAGCCTTTCCCCCAAGGCCCCCGTTTCTGCCCTCTGGTGACCTGGGACAACCCCACACCTGTTCATGTGACAGCTCGTTCCAAGCCCCCACCTGGCCCTTCTACGGCCCAGAAGCCAGACTTTGAGCCACAAGAACCACATTCACGAAGGAGTTTATTCCAGTGACTGCCGAGGGGATCGGAGGGATAGGCGCCCTAAGAACCGGCCCCTCGAATTCAGGACATGCTAGAAGAGGGGGGGCAAACAGGAGCTGGAGAAGGTGACGGGACTGGGGGCTGGGCAGGTCCGGGAGGTGCGGGCAGCCTGGCGTCGGGGCTGGGAGTGTAGCCTTGGGGGCGTCTCCTCAGGCGTCCTGCAGCACCCTCAGCAAGTGTCTGCAGCTTCTTGGTTTTTTTTAAGATTTATTTTTGCACACACGCTGGGGTACAGGCCGGAGGCATGGGGCAGCGAGAGGGTTCACCAGAGACGGAGTGGGGAGCAGAACAGGCGATCCACTGAAACCCACTGCTGAGGGGAGCAGCGGGGAGACAGGAGGGGTCTGCTGCGCCCTGTGGGAAGCTCCCCGGCCGCTGGGGGTCGAACTCCAGCTGCAGTGGCTGCGGACAGCTCCACAGCACAAAGCTTAACTGCTGCGCCCCAGGGGAGGCCCCAGGTGTCTGCTTCTGATCCACTCTGCTCCTCAAAGGAGCACAGAGAGTTTTTGTTAGGGTCGTAGCACAATTGATTTTCTGAGTTTCTGGAATGCAGATAGAAATGCATTAGTGCGAGCTAAAGGTTAATCACAAGGAGAGGGGAGAGGAGGTAGCTGGAATTTAAGTCTGCTTAGTCCTGCTTTTCTGTCTAGGGGAGTTTTTGTTAGACATGGAGGGGACCTGACTACGAGGACAGACAACTGAAGGTGGTAGCCTCGTCCCTCAGAGGCCTCCAGGCCAAACAGGCCCCACTGCTGTGACCCCTCAGGCTTCTCAGCACCTGCCGGGAGAGGAATTCCAGGTTCACCCCTCTTGGCACACTGCCCTGTCCCCAGGGAGTGATGCAGAGGTGACCTGCCAGAAGCAGGTGCCCCAGGCCCGCTCTGCCTGTGAATGCTCTGAGCTGCAGTAGCCTTTGGCGTCCGCTCCCCGCCTCCCCGCCTCCCCACCTCCCCACCGGGGCTGTCTTAACTCACCATCTTCTGCGCCACATGAACTTCTGGGAGTCAGGCCTGAATTATGCAGCCTGTCTCTCAACCAGCAGTGAGGTCCTCACCGACATTCTCCATAGAGGTGGACCATTTTCAGTGCTGACCCGTCTCCGCTGGCCCCATTAGCTCTCGTTCCCAGCTTTCTGACATCTGCAAAGTGAACCAGCCTGCCTCAGACTTCAAGATTACTACGAAATCCAGTGTGTCCTTCAACTATTCATTTAACCTCTTTAGGCCTCATTTTTCTCATCTGTAAAACAAGATGACGAGGAATGACCTCCGACTTTCCAAAGAATTTCAACATATGCCAGTTCAAACGCACAGGCGAAAGGGGGAGGCGGAAAAGGGGAAAGAGGGGTCCCTGATGGCATGAACTGCTCTAGGAGGCTGTGATGGGTCATTCTGCGTGTCCCTGCCTGGGCGTGGGGATGGCCGGGCAGCGGCAAAGGTCGCTCGGGCAGGGCTGAGTCAGTGACCGGACGAAGATGGCCTGCTCCGTGCCCATCTGCGCCGGCCAGTCCTTTGAGGGCCTTAATAGAGCAAAGAGGAGGAGGAAGGGGAATTCTTCCCTCCCTCTTCTTGTACTGGAACTTCTGTCTTCTGCCCTCAGACATGCGGATTTTGGGGTTTAGGCCTTCAATTTTGGGGTTTACGTCAGCAAACACTGTCCCTCCACTCCCCAGGCTCTCAGGCCTCAGGGCTTGCAATGAATCCCACAGCCTTCCAGTCTTTCAGGTGAGTGGGCTGTGGGACTTCTCCACTTCCGTGACCTTGTGGGGCAATTCTTTTTTTTTTTTTTAAAGATTTATTCATTTATACATACAAGCTGGGGTGCAGGCCGTGGGGCGGTGAGAGGGCTCACCAGAGACAGAGTGGGGAGCAGAACAGGCAGATCAGAAACACACTGCTGAGGGGAGCAGCGGGGAGGCAGGAGAGGTCTGCCGCGCCATGTGGGATTCTCCCCGGCCGGGCATCGAACTCGCGTTGCCGCTGCGCCACCAGGGAGGCCCCCTTGTGGGTCAATTCTTACATTATACACACACACACACACACACACACACACACACAGGTTCTATTGGCTCTGTTCTTCTGGAGAACCCTGACGAATACACAAATGTTCTGTGTTCAAATTCACGTATTTCAACTTTAAGCCTCAAGCAATCTCTTGTAGAAATTAAGCTCAAAAAACAACATGGTAGACCTTCCACTTATATATGCATAGCTCTAATCTGTGGAAGAGAAAAGGTGCAAAATTTTGTCAACTTAATTACAATTGATTTTGCTCCTAAAGTCTGTATGTCATCTAATGCTACTTGGTAAATTATTAATCTTATACTCTCCTTAGTGAACATTATAGTTTTTATATCCAAAAATTTAACACAGCTCAATAAGAGAATTTATGAAAGCTCTGTTGCCACATTGCACCCATTCCTATCAGCTTTGCAATAGCCTTTTTTTAGCCCTTTAGTCAGGAGCAAAAACCTTTGGCCTAATCTGGATTATAAAGTTCACTTAAAAATAAGCAAAAGGAGCAGATCACTTTTTCGCTCTGTCACGCTGGACTTCTTCTGCGGGGGGGATGGCAAAGATTTAAGAGGCTTGAGGCTATTTCAGGCTCCGCCCCTCGGTCCTCTCCCTTTTATCAGCTCCCCCGCCCCCCAAGGACCAGAAGGAGCCCTGGGCAGGCTTCCCTCACACTTCACCTTGGTAGACCATCGGCCACAGCCACCAGCCTTATCTTCCAGTCCTTGAAAGGTCTATGACTCTACTTGCTTTGCCTTGAAACGCCCCCTCACCCAAGCCCAGCCCTCTATGACAACATTATTAAGTTTACCTAATCTCCTGGTCAATGCGGAACACTGAAATAAAATGTGAGGATGGGAGGGAAATCAGGGCAGCTTTTCTGTAACGGCAGTGAGGGTGAGGCTGCCGGCTGAGTCGATAATGAGCAAATTCCAAGTTCCAGCATCCCCAACTCTCCACACGACCTTGGGAAGCTGACCAATTTGTCTTTAATATTTAGTCCTTAAAGCCTAGTGTTTAACTAGTTTTTATTTAGAGAACATTTTAGCATAATAAAGAGATTGAGCTTTTTAATGAATAAAACAAACCAAAAAAACTGCGAAGAACTAATTCTAATTTCCCAAAAGGTTTGTGAGATAAACAATTTAAATGCCAAATGAAGGCAAAGGCACATCAGGTATGGGAAAGGGGCTGTGTGTGCCTTGTGGAGAGGCCCTTCCCTAGGGGACCCTAGAGAAGAGAATAAGAAAGTTTTAAAATGTTCATACCTTACATAAGCACCTCCCCAAATGAAAAGCTTAGGGATAAAGCTAACAAAATATGTACCAGACCTATGTGAGGAAAACTATAAAACTCTGAATGGAAATCAAATAATTAAATAAAAGGAAATATTTCATGTTCATGGACAGGAAGACCCAATATTGGCAAGATGTCAGGCCTCCTAGCTTGACCCATAGATTCTACACACTCCCAATCAAAACCCCAGCAAGTTATTTTTTGGGTATCAACACACTGATTCTAAAATTCATTTAGATGGGCAAAAGACCAGGAATTGTTTGAATCATATATGATTTTATAATACAGTGTTACAGCAATTAAAAATAGAAGAAGAGACCAGAAACGGTCAACGCAATACTGAAGAACAAAACGTGATGATTGATACAACCTGATTCCAAGACTAACTAGAATGTCGTCGTAATCAAGACAGTGTGACATCAGTGAGAGAACAGACTAATAGAACAATAGAACAGAAGAGAGAGTCCAGAAATAGACCCACATAAACATAATCTACTTATTAGCAAAGGAGCAATACAGGGAGCAAAGATAGCCGTTTCAAAAAACGGTGCTGGAACAATTAGAAAACTACACACAAAAAATAGTCATAATAAATCTAGGCAGAGACCTTACGTCTTTCACCAAAATCAACTTAAAATATATAATAAACCTAAAAGTAAATGGCAAATCTATAAAATGCCTGCAGGATTACATAAGCGAAAATCCAGATGACCTTAGGCATGGCAATAACTTTTTGATATAACACAAAAGCATGATCTATGAGAGAAATAATTGATAACCTGTACTTCATTAAAATTTAAAATCTCTACTCACAAAAAACAGTATGAGGAGAATGAGAAGACACCCCACGGGATGGGGGGGGGATACTGGCAAATAGCACACCTGATAAAGAGCTTTGTATGTAAAACAAAGAACTCTCAAAAGTCAACAACAAGAAAATAAACAGCCGGGCCTCCCCAGTGGCGCAGTGGTTGGGCGCTGCGCTATGGAGCTGTCGGCAGCGGCGACGCGAGTTCGATGCCCAGCCGGGGAGAATCCCACATGGCGCGGCAGACCTCTCCTGCCTCGCCCGCTCTTCCCCTCAGCAGTGTATTTCTCATCTGCCTGTTCTGCTCCCCTCTCTGTCTCTGGTGAACCCTCTCGCTG